>CATKHJ010172458.1:0-58767 GCA_949750685.1 Vernicia montana | reverse complement strand
CTGCATCATTAATGTCATTTTGATCTGCAAAATAAAATAAAATAAAATAAAATAAAATACTAAAAATATTTTATAATTTATTTATAAATTGTTAGAATTATTTATTCTTCAAAATAAGTAATAATATTATTAAATTCTCAAGAATTGGACCAAAATTGAGTTTAAACAGGTAAAATAACTTTAAGAAAATAGAGTTATCAATGAACATTATATACCTCATACAATATTAATAATCATCATCATTATAATATCATTCCTAGATACAAGGGAATGTTCAATAACGTCTTAGCAACATATAAACATATAATACATATACAATTATGATTTCAAATGACTACGGAGCATTTAAAGATATAAACATTGAATTGTAACATTTGTATACACAATTATAAAACATACATTTATACATTGTACTTCTTGATGGAGAACGGAGATCAATAAGCTCTAGCTTATAGCTCAATTTCTATCTGCTATGCTCTTCAATCTATAACCTGTAATCCACGGACGATGTGGTGAGTCGTCAACTCAGTAAGTTTATGAAATGCATATGGATGAGGAGGTGTACACTAGTGTGAGGCCTCGCCCGAGCTACGTTTCGATCTGCTAAAGCGAATCGAAATGCTTTTCGGGAGAAACTCCACGCATCAGAAATCCGCTGTAAGTTCTTGAAAAATTGAAATTTGTATTTTCGCATTGTAAAGAGAGTCACCACTTAATTTTATTTATTTTAATTGGAAAAATTAAAGGAAAACCTAATCCAAATTGACTCCAAAGTATTTATTTTATCCCACTGGAAAAGCACTAATCCATGATTGACCAAAGTGGACTCGGGGATCAAGTTTTGATAATAAACATTTTAATTTCTTAAGTTTGGCTAAGAGAACAAAATAACTTTATGTATGCATGAATAGGAATAAAAAATGATGAATGAATAGTTATAAGATGATACAAGAATTATATGAAGGACAAATATAGAGATGAATAAAGATGAATTAAAAGCAAAATAAGAAAGGAGGATCTTTCCTCTAGCCCTTATGGATACTATGGAAAGCACATATTCCTCAATTAATTTAATAAAGGATAAAAAATATATATAAAGCAGTAAAATAATAGAAAGAGGAAAATATTACTTAAAATATTTTGGAGTTGATGCCTTAAAGATTGGCATGTCTGCGTATCCCTTTGAATGGGAATCAAACCCTACGTAGTTATTCCTTCTTGTGAAGGAGGAGTTTACTCAAAAGATGTTTAATTTGGTTTATTAATTTAATTCAGATTTTAAATTAATAAAATTTAGATCTTTTCAGATTTAGATCAAAATAAAGTGTAAGATGAATTCTAGATCTGATTTTAGAATTACATAATGCAAGAGAAAATGATTATACCTTTGCTTTTCTTGGCTTTTTTGCAAATTGGGCGAGCTTGGATCCGGCTTCGGAGCTCTACTTCGGATTTAGGAACTCAAAATGAATAATAACAACTTTAAATTAAAATAATTTTGGTAGTTGGAAGGATTTGGATATAGAAAAGTGATTTCAGTGTATTGAAATCGACATAGTTTTAATTATAAAACAAGTGTTTTTCGGATTCCCCCAATCTCCTCTCTCCTTCTTTCTCCTTTTCAAAGGAAAAAAGGCTATTTATAGGGAAAGGATCAGCCTGGAGACGGTGGCGGCACCGGCGGCACGAATCATGTGCCGCCTAAGTGGGCCCAAGCTTGGCCCACCTGAGACTTGGTCTGGGTCAATTTTGGTTGGGTTTGGTTTAGGTTTGACCAGTCTTTGGCACTACTTTGGCCCATTTTCGATCTGATTTAGGTCTGGTTTAATCCTACGGGTTCGTAATTAAAAACTGGTTGTCTAGAGGGTGCAATTTTAAGGGTTCACAGCTACCCCCTCATCAGAATTGGCTTGTCCAAAAGGCGATTCTGATGATAGTGAACCTGGGGAATTGGGATGGAGAAAATAGAACCAAAGTGATGTCTAGGTCGGTATTTAGACATATTTGGGAAAATAAATATTTCCTGTCTGTGTGGGAAAAATAAAAGATATAATCCCGATCTGTTTAGGTAAAAGATTATAAGGTTGTCTTAGGATAGGTCTGATTTTGGAAAAGAAACATATTTCAGATTTAAGGTACTGATTGGTTTAGGGATGGAGGTGTCCCCCGGTATCTTTGGGAAACGATGAAGATGGTCCCTATCTGGGTTTCATCAGAATTGATATTTCTGGTAAGCAATTCTGAAAATGGTCCCATCTGATAGGACGATTGGATGGATTGATCCTTTCGGGTAGGAAGAGGGTGTCCCTTTTTGATATGAAGAGGTGATTATCATTTCTGATAGGATGATGTTCCTTTCTAGTAGGAAGAAGATGATTGTCCTTTTCTGAATTTAGGAGTTTAGATTGATGATCCATCTTGTTTTAAAAGCTCTGATTAGTGACCTGTTTAATATGAAATACATCTGACTATGCAAAAACCATTAATTGGATACCTTGAACCTTTGAACGGTCAATTTGGTATGAAAATGCTGATCTTTGTAGAGGAGGGTGCCCCCATTTTGGAATGATGAAGGCAAGCTCAGGTTTTGCTTTTGAGAGGAGATTAGTTAGGTTTTGTCTGAAAAGGTTATTTCACAAGGTTGGGTCAAGTTTTGCCTTGGAGGAAGTTATTTTTGGAAGACTCAGTCAAATATGGCCTTGGAGAAAGTTATTACTTAGAAGGTTGGGTCGGGTTTTGCTTGGAAAGGTTATTTCGGAAGGTTGGGTCAGGTTTTGCCTTTGGTGGAGAGATCATGCTTTGGAAGGCTTAGTCATATTTTGCCTTTGGTGGAGATTGTACTTGGAAGGCTTGGTCAGGCTTTGCCTTGGAGGAGGTTATTTTGGAATGCTAGGTCGAGTTTTGCCTTAGAGGTGGTTATTTTGGAAGGCACAGTCAGGTGTGGCCTTTACAAAGGTAAAGATTGTGGGTTGTCTGTGTATGACCTATCTGTTAAAAGTCTACTTTTGGACATGACTTTCGGAAGTGTTTTGACCACTTGAAATTTCTTATCCAAGGGACTTGGATTTTAGTGATGATATGATTTGTCAAGGAAGCTTGGGCTTAGATGGTATGTTTTGCCAAGGAATCATGGGATTTGATTGGTTCGGATGATATAATTTGCCAAGGAAGCTTGGGCTTGGATGGATGGTATGATCTGCCAATGAGGCTTGGGCTTGGAAGGGCTGTCTGTTTTACCAAGGAGGTTTGGGTTTGGAAGGACTGTCTATTTTGCCACTTGATTTTGCTTGTCCAAAGGAATTGAAATTTAGGGATGATGTGATTTGCTAAGGAAGCTTGGGTTTTGACTAGTTCAGGCCCTTTTTAATCAGCTTAAGGATGATTGGACTGGGAGTCATAGCTCGACTTTGGCTTTGCCAAGGAAATTGGGCTTCAAGGATCATAAGTTCTGAGAGACTTGGAATTTTGGCGGGCTTGGCCCTTGCAAGATAAGATTTTACCAAGGAGACTTGGGTTTTTGATGGGCTTAGCACTTAGAAGATGAGATTTTACCAAGGAGACTTGGGTTTTTAGTGGGCTTGGCCCTTGAAAGATGAGACTTTACCAATGAGATTTGGGTTTTTGGTGGGCTTGGTTAAAACTTTTGGAAAGTATTTTGGGAGGTTGTATGTTTTTACTTTTATAGCATGATTTATGGAGAAGACAAGCACGACTTATCTTATTGTCTGAGATTGGAAGAGACTCTTAGAGTAACAAGATTCTTGGGAAGACACTGGATTGATTTGGATGACGACTCAGAAGACGTGCTCTTGGATGGATGGTAAGAGCTGTTTAGCTTTTTGTGACAAGCGTTTTGAAGGATATGCCCCTAATGAATTATAAAGGTTACTTAGCTATTTGAGCTAAGAGATATGACAGATTATTTGAAGGATTTACCCTTAATGAATGATAAAGGTTACTTAGCCGCTTGAGCTAAGAGAAATGACAAATGATTTGAAGGATATGCTCGTGACAGATTTGATAGAAGATAATTCAGAAGGTTTGCCCCTAATGAGGGATCAGCCGGAATATGATGATTTAGGAAGATGATATGCCCTTAATATGGGATAAAGGGCATAAGGAACATAATGATTTGATCATGATGATTTTTATCTTCTTTTAGCTCTAACTTCTGCCCGAGCCTCCTTTCGGGTTTTCAACTTGACGAGCTTGCTCTAATTTTTGCCTAAGTCGCCCTTTCGAGTTTTCAACTTAGCGAGCTTTCTATAATTTTTTTGTCTAAGTTGCCCTTTTGAGTTTTCAACTTAGTGAGATTTCTCTAATTTTTTGCCTAAGTCACCCTTTCGGGTTTTCACCTTAGCGAGTTTTCTCTAATTTTTGCCTAAGTCGCCCTTTCGGGTTTTTAACTTAGCGAGCTAATCAATGAATTTTGGCATTTAAAGATTATTCCACCATGATTTGGGCTACTATTTTCCTTCATCTTGAGTCTTTGACATTTGTCTAGACCATTTCACTGATTTTTGGTCCAGAGAGAAACCTTGTGAGGATATCGGGTCCTTTTTAATATTGTTGCCTCTTGTTGAGGTGTCTGTTTTTTATTACCTAAAAGTACAATGGGTAACTTCATTTGATTGCCTTCAGCTTTGACTACTTCAATTGAATAGATCACCATTTGGTGTCCTTTATTGACTATCCTTTGGTTGTGAGCTGGTGAAGCGGCAACTGATGCTGGCACAAGAATCCTTCAAGTCTTGATTTTTCCAAATCATGGTAGATTTCATGGTGAAATGCATATGCTTGCTAAAATTTATCGATTTGATTTTGATTTTGATTTTTTTTTTAAGCTGCAACTGTTAATAAGAAGGATGAGAATAGAGAAGTGCACAAATAACACAAATATTTTATTGCAAAAGGAGAATGAGAATATTGTACAAAGGCTCAAGACTCGTGAATGACAGATTCATACTCGAATTTGGACTTTGGACTTTGACTCTAAATATGGACTCAGACTCAAATTTTAGGTTTTTGGACTTGGACTCAATCTCAGACAGGTCAGATTAGATGAGCTTGAACTCCTCCATAATGTGCTATTTAGGCAGAGGTAAGGTGAGGTGAGGTGGGGTCTGTTTTCCACTTTGGTGAAGATGCATGGAAACGTGGCTTCAGGTTGAAAAGGAAATGAGATCGAAGCATGTCGGTCTTAGCCTCAAAGGTCATAGAGTTCAGATTATTCATCACTATTCAGATCGGTGGTGGAGAATTTAGGTTGAAATGATCTACTTGGGATGTAATCTTCAACCTTTGATGCAGTTGCCACCAAAGCTTTAAAGGTAGGCAGGTATTGGGTTAGCAGATGGGTTTGGTAAGCTGGGAGTAGATTCTTGACAAGAATGTCCACCTGTTCTTGTTCGGTTGGTCTATTTACCATTTGAACTTCTTTAGCCCTCCACCTTGTAAGGAACGTGGAGAAGGACTCATTCGGAAGTTGTTTGGTGGTTTCCAAGTCACGCCTAGTGACATCCACTTCACTGTTATAATGATATTGCTTGATAAAGGCTTGATAGATATCATCCCAAGTCCTTTCCTGGCTTTTGTCTAGTGAAATGAACCATCTCAATGCTGCACCAGTTAATGATTGTTGGAACAGCTGTGCAAGGAGTTCATTGTTAAGTCTCAAAGGCTGCATTGCCCCCACATATATCATTAGATGGGTGTTGGGGCAAGTCGTTCCACCAAATCTCTCAAGTTCAGGCATTTTGATTTTAAGTGAAAGTTTAGCATCAGGGAACAAGGCTAAGTTATCCACATCAATCAAGTCATTGCTATGTTTTAAGGATTTGATGGTTTTCTCCATTACTTCCAGTTTCTCCATAAGCATTTTTGTGTCTAGATGGGAGGACACTTCCCTACTTTGAAAAGGATTCAAGGGAAAGGAAGGTTTAGAGTGGGTGAAGGTGTTTGGCACAAAGGTAGTGTAGGCAGGGATTTGGACTGGATTAGGGTTAGCCCCATTCAGATTTGGGATGGTCTGGTCCAAAGCTGTGTTTGGGTGAGTCGATTTGAGGCTAACCTTTGATTATGGATTGCTTGTGTTCTTCAAATTGGGCTTGTTGAGCATTCAGAATTGCTTGAAAATTTTCCTATTGCTTTTAAAGGAGATTGATTATGAATGTGGTCAGAGCAGCCATTTCAGTTGGATCAACCATTGGTACCTTTAAGCAAAAAGAAACCCAATAAGTGATTTGGTGAAGAGGTGATGTGAGTTGGGATATACAGACTCTGGGAAAAAAGGATCCCTTATGGTGTTGTGTGCCAACTGTTATTGGGCTTTGAGTATGATAGGCTAAAGATATTGGGCTTTGAGGATTTGCCAAGGTCTTAGGCTTAGGATTGCATATTGTGCAAAAGGTATTGGGCTTTGAGGATTTCCTTAGGTAGGATGGGCCAAGATTTCGGGCTTAGGGTTGCATATTGTGCCAAATGTATTGGGCTTAAGATTTATGGGGCGAAGGTGATTGGGTCAAAAAGTATTTGACCCTTCTCTGGTTCAAGGTTCCACTTAAAATGAATGCATGTTGTGCATTATGGATGCATGATGAAGATGCAGTTGTGTAAGGTTTTTGCTTTATGGAACATACAACCTAAGGTTAGGTTCTAAGTTTATTACATGAAAAGGCTTGGTGGTTTTGGATAGGGTACCCGTCACACTAGAGCAGCTATATACCTAATCACATGTGAGTCAACGTGCCTCATGTGGGTCCAGCGGTATGTGCATACTCGTTACACCTTTAAAAAGGATTTAAAGAATATGTCGCGGGCTGGATGATTTCACTATCGGCGAATAGACCCAAGGAGGGTTACTCACTCGATGTTACTTTCTATCCATTGTTTTCCTAGAAAACTAGGGTGGTTTTGGACAAGAAGTCCAGATGTAGTGATGCATGAAAAGCTATTTGAACTAAAGCCAAAACTTTGTTTTTACCAAAAGTAATTCTCTTTTATTTTGAAAAAGATTTTATTATGTTCCTAGTGGAGTTGTCAACTGTGAGGTCTCGCCCGAGAACCAGTCTGATCCGCTAAAGGAATTGAAATGCTCTTCGGGAGAAACTCCATGCATCAGAAACTCGCTGTGAGTTCTTGGAAAATTCAAATTTGTATTTTCGCATTGTAAAGGAAGTTGCCACTTTAATTTTATTTATTTTAATTGAAAAAATTAAAGGAAAATCCAATCCAAATTGGCTCCAAAGTATTTATTTATCCCACTAGAAAAGCACTAATCCACAATTGACAAATGTGGGCTCGAGGATCAGATTTTGGTAATAAACATTTTAATTTCTTAAGTTTGCCTAAGAAAACAAAATAACTTTATGTATGCATGAATATGAATAAAAAATGATAAATGAATAGTTATAAGATGATACAAGAATTATATGAAGGACAGATATAGAGATGAATAGAGATGAATTAAAAGCAAAATAAGAAAGGAGGATCTTTCCTCTAACCCTTATGGATATTAGAAAAAGCACATATTTCTCAATTAATTTAATAAAGGATAAAGAACATATATAAAGCAGTAAAATAATAGAAAAGGAAAAATATTATTTAAAATATTTTGGAGTTGATGCCTTAAAGTTGGCATGCTTGCGTATCCCTTTGAATATGAATCAAATCCCATGCAGTTCTTCCTTCTTACGAATGAAGGAATTACTCAAAAGAGATTTAATTTGGTTTATTAATTTATCGCTTTATAGTCGTGGGGGCGTAATCATAAGTAGTTGAGTTGCCATTGGTAGAGAATTTCATTAGATTATTGTAATGCTTGCAATATATTCTATTTCATTTAATAGTAGAGAATTCAGCATCCAAGACCTAGCCGATGGCTACTTCAAATTCAAGTGCCACTTATCTTAACACAACTCGGGCTAATCGACTTTAGCTAGAGTGAAAGCTTCTACGAATCACTTGAGAATAAGAGAAAACTATAATGAAAGAAAATTAAGCTCGCATTTCTCTCATACCAGCTTGCCAATAGATTCTTTTGTTTCTTTTCGGGGATCTCCCCTGAGCCAAGGCGTAAGGTGCCCCTTCTTTCCAGGCAAGTCTTCGACCCGCAACAGATAGAGGAGGATTTATTCAATCACATAGTTTGGGCTCCTAGAATATGGCGCCCTTGGGGTTTTCCGAGCTAGCCCAAAGGCGGATTCTACTTCTGCTTGAGCTACCTGAGTTGATGGCAGTTTCTCTTTCTAAACCAGCTCCCGCTCTAGTTTTGCTTGCTTCTACTCATGGGCTAAGGAGATGGCGATTGCTTGCCGGACAAGAGAGAGGTTATCAAATAGCTTGCTTGCGCTGGGCCCTGTTCACTACATACAATAGACCAGTGAGAGCGAACCTTTTCGGAACTGGTTAGGAATGGGCGCCACTATCCCAACTACCAAACTATTCAAAAAAAAAAGGAAATTGCCCTCACTAATAAAAAACAGCAATCCCTCCCCTTCTGTTACCTACTTTTACTCATATCTTCGGTATACCTCAAGGAAAGGATTATTCAATCAAAACCGGGTCTTACTCCATCCCTGCGTGTGGTTATAAGCTTAAATACAGAGGGAAATTTCCTTCATTCATCTTTCTTCTTCAATTTCACAAAGAATTCAGATTTTAAATTAATAAAATTTAGATATTTTCAGATTTAGATCAAAATAAAATGTAAGATGAATTCTAGATCTAATTTTAGAATTACATAATGCAAGAGAAAATGATTATACCTTTACTTTTCTTGGCTTTTTTGTGGATTGGGCGAGCTTGGATCCGGCTTCAGAGCTCCACTTCAGATTTAGGAACTCAAAACGAATAATAACAACTTTAAATTAAAATAATTTTGGTAGTTGAAAGGATTTGGATATAGAAAGGTGATTTCAGTGTATCGAAATTGACAAAATTTTAATTATAAAACAAGTGTTTTTAGGATTCCCCCAATCTCCTCCCTCCTTCTTTCTCCTTTTCAAAGGAAATAAGGCTATTTATAGGGAAATGATCAGCCTGGAGATGGTGGCGGCACCGGTGGCATGGTCGGCACCGGCGGCATGAATCACATGCCGCCCAGGTGGGCCCAAGCTTGGCCCACCTAAGACTCAGTCTTGATCGATTTTGGTTGGGTTTAGTTTAGGTTTGACCCGGCTTTGGCACTGCTTTGGCTCGTTTATGATTCGATTTGGGTCTGGTTTGATCCTACGGGTTCGTAATTGAAAACTGGTTGTCTAGGGCTGCAATTTTAAGGGTTCACAACTAGTTAATGAGTTAATAAACAATGGTTTATACGTATACATATATCATAGGTCATTTGGACAATAAACAATGGTATTAACATATATTTATCAATAGTTCGTAGGGTCATATGTATATGTACATATCAATATATCTCATAGGTTCAATCAATGTTTTAAAAATCAGACCGCCGGTTGGACTGATTAAATTGGGAATCGGCCATTGATTAGGTCTGATTACTTAAAAAAATTGGATCTGTTAAACGATATCATTTTGACATAAAAAAATTAAAAATAAAAAGAGCCGATCGAACCGGCGAACCGAATCAGTCGAACTGTGAACTGGTGACCTGATTGGTTCCATCACCGGTCTGATTTTTAAAACACTGGGTTTAATAAGCATATAATGGGTTCAATAAACATATCATATGTGCCATGAAAGAAGGGCACCAAAGGACTATTCGTCGTGATAGAACAATTGTCGTATCATATCCATCGGTGGAACATTGGCAGGACTGCACCACAGACCCCATGAACCCCCGTAATCCATCAGGACAGTAACTTCTCCCTACTTCGTATACTTGGCCTAGAGTAAATAGTCATCTTTAGGTATGACACTGATACTTTGACTCTATCAATCGAGTGTCAGTGCACACAGTTTAATGGATTATCCTCCATTAGCATAGACGTTCTGTCAAGCGTGGCTTAGGCTTGGTCATGGTTCCGTAGGATTATATCAATAACAATTGTTTGGCCCAATGGCCCCATCATTATCAAAATCATGGTTCTCTACCCAATTGGATTCAATAGCATTTATACATGTAGGTTTTAATATCAAGTGAATCGTATACAAATGGACATTTTGGGTTATAGGGTTTTTGGAATTTAATTGGATCATAAAAGTATATTTTCAGATTCAATAAATCTTGAAAAATTATGTTTTAGAATAAATATAAATATATAGATATTAAAATCAAAGGAATTATATACAATTTGGTGTAGTATCCAATAGAACATAATATTAAAGAAATAATATACTAATGGAATTTTGTACTTATTGAAACATGTGGTTTGGGTATTTAGGTCGAATGACATATAACAAAGAACTTAACTTTAATAGAATCATTGAAACATGGAATATGACTTCGGCCCAAACGGCCTCGTCAATATTACAAAAAGACTCTTCGGTATAACATGTAAATGGCTTTAGTAATAAAAATGATCAATTTACATTTTTCAATTGGCTTCAGTCTGAAGGATCTTATAAACAAAATACAGTGTATAATAAAGAATTGCAACATGCACTTCATAACTTACCTCAATCGTTATATCCTTTCCATCTAGCTTAATTTGTCTTAATATCATGTAACTCATTCAATCCTCGGCTCACCTAAGCCTACACAATAAATTTGTAATCAGAATCGGCTACGATTCTAGGAACCTTAATCACATGAATTAATTCCTCAATTAAATTCAAAAATTCTTAGTTCTTAACTCGTGCTAACCGTCCTAACTTAATATCAACTTAATCACATAGATAACCCAATTAAACATCCGTAACAAATTCTAGACAGTCAGACGATACTCACCGGAAGGTAGACGAAAAATCATCGAAAAACTATCGTCGGCGGCTGTTGATTATGAAACAGGTACCAATAAATCTGTCTTGAGATGAGGAATCTAAAAATACTGATCTCTTTCGCTTTCTCGCCGGATATCATAAAAAATCTACTCTGACAGCCTCGGTCGTACAAAAATCATCGTGAACGGAGGTCGGAGTTGGTCGAAAATAGCTTCAGAAGTTCACTGCCGACGGTGCAATCGGACGACATGTGTGTTGCACGAAATCTGCAAGTGCACAGGTCATAACACAAGTAATATAGTAGTAAAGCAGAGTATCGATCCCACGAGAAAAGATTGACAAGTACCAAAATTAGGATTTCCTTTTATTATTTAGAAAAATCAAATAAAATGGAAGAAATCAAGTAAAATTAAAAAGATATAATAAAAGGTAAATTCAATATATATAAAAGGCTTAGGATTTAGATTTTATCAATTGACTACTTATAACTTCTCTATGTTCTCTATATTGGTTTTATTTCATTGAAATTAATTATTAGATCTCCCTAAATTATATGATGTTATCTCTCAAGACACAATACAAGTATTTATGTTAACATTATGTCTATTTTCGTAATTACAAATAATTAATACAAACCCATTAAGTTTTATGAAAATCCTTTTAACAATCATAAAGGAGTGTTCTTATTTTTAAGCAACACTTACCCTAGATCTAATATCTCAATAAACTAATATTATGTTTCCATTATCGCTACTTCACATAATATCTTTAAACAAGCAAATAATGATAAATTATTCACAAATATTAAGTCTTAAGATAAAAGATTAATTCCAATAATCGAATCCAAATCAATTAAACATAGATATTCATAGATAAATCAAGAGATTAAATTTAGATCCTAGAGAAGAAGATTTAGCTACTCATAATTAAGAAAGAAATAATTAAATTAACAATTAATGTAATAGAAAACATAATAATAATTATATTGAATTGAATAGTAGAAGTTTAGAATAAAACTCTTAAATAATTGACGAGAAGGAAGACTTCAATCTTGAATTTCCTTCCTTGCAAATCTTCTAAGAAAAATTAATTAATCTCTAAACTAATGTATAAAGAACTTTGAGGATAGAAAATTTGGTAGAAAAAGTATTGATCCTCCTCTATTTATAGGCAACAAATTCTAGGTTTGAAAGGCTTAGAAAGTCTTTAGAATCCAAGAAAAATTGAAATACTAATAAGTCCTTGAAGTTGATTCAAATTAGGAATAAAAATCTATTTTTTTTTCTTGTGAAACTCTCTTATTTATTGCATAGTATTTTTCAGATAGTAGATGATCGAATTAGACTTTGAGGTCTCATAAAAGTTGTATCTCTATCTCTTATCTTTCCAATGCATCTTGAATCGCTTCAATCCAATATCTTTAGCTCGAGTTATGATTAAAATACCGAAAAGTGTCGGAGCTATCAAAACTCGTTAGATGGAGCACAACCCTGCACTTTCAATCTGCATGGCTGTGCATGATTGCACCATTTCTGTTCCCCTCAATTCTTTAAGAAACAGACCCCTCTTTGAGTGCACGGCCGTGCACTTTCAATATGCACGACCATCCATGTCTGAAATCTTTTTTATGCATTTTTTTTGCTTCCGATTTGCTTCCAACTTCATTCCAATTGATATCCAAACTTTCAAATTTTTTGAAATTGCATAAAAACCTTTCATATAACCTAGAAAAACTTAGAAACAAACTAAAAATAAAAGATTAACATTAAACAAAAGAAAACACGACACTTGATAGATTAAACTTAACAAATACTCTTATAATTAATAGCATAAAAATTCTAACTCATCAGCATGAGGTGGCATTGGGTGACGGTTGGCAACAAGCTTTCATCGGTGGACTCATTGGTGGCTGGGCTTCCTCCTGGCAACATGCGTGTCAGCCAACGTCATCGAACGACTATGGATCAGCAGGTCAGTCCTCTCTCTCTCTCTCTCTCTCTCTCTCTCTTTCTCTCCTCTGCAACCTCTCTCTATATATAGTAATATAATAAAATATTCTTCTTTTATAATAATACTATTAATAATAATAACAAAAATAATAAATAATAATTTAATAACAATTAATGTTAAATTGAATAATCATTAAAATAACAAACCGAGTTATATTTTATATTAATATTTTTCATAGAAAAAAAAAATAATTCCTTGTATCTTAAATACATACATCAAAAATTGAAATAGTCATTAAATATAAATAAATAATTATATTTTCTTATAAAAATACAAATTTAAAATAAATGGATATAAATGTATCTTTTGAATTTCCCAACTCATGGAATAATTTTAATTTTAATTAATATAATTAAATCAACATAACTTTTATGTTTATTTAAATAAATGAAATTTAATATTCAAAAAATATTAAATAATTTGCAAAATGATTATAAAAATAGGTATTAACTCATATGATTTAAATACACCTGGCAATAAAAAAATAAAACACACTATTTTAGTCATGAATTTATGTATCAAAAGACTATAAAATAGAGCACTTTTGATGTTTGGATGGTTAAGGTATAATTTTTTAACTTATATTTAATGGATTTATAGTTTTGCATTAAATAATTATTTTTTTTATTATCTCATTAATTTTTTAATATATTTAGAACTAATTGCTTACAATAAAATATTATATCAAGCAAAAAGAGAATGTATTTGTAAAACTTACTATTTTATTATTTATTATATTATATTTATTAAATATAAATATAAATTAATTAATAAAAAAACTCGGCGTGAAATACAGGCTTGCATGCTATTTTTTTTTTATTTAGGTTGCGAAATTGAAACATATTTGAATTAATATAAGGATTATATTAAAAATTATATATTATTTTTTAAAAAATAAATTATTCGTTTTAATTTATTTTAAAGCTCTATAATAATAAATTGAGAATATAATAGAAAGTTAATATTCATCTATATAACTATTTTTATTAATATATAATATATAATACTAAGTCTAAAAAATATTTTAATAGCTAATGAATGTATATTTTTATTTTATTTCAATTAACTCAAATTGAATTTATTAACTTATTATTTATTGTGTTCATTTATAATAAATAAAATAAAATAAACATAAATATATAAATTAATTAATAATTTTATTTTTTAAAAACTTTATATTTTATAATTTTAAATCAATATTAATTAATATTTATGATTCATTATTTGGCTATGAGTCTATGACTATACATTTCCGCTCTCCGTGCTCCAAGTGTACAACGGCCCCCACAATATCTCACAGTCCGTACAACACGCAATCAATACTCCACTTAACGATACTCTAACTCTATACTCGTCAGTCCAAAAAAAAAAAAAAACTCCATACTCGCCAAGATTCACTCTCCCTCTCTTACAATTTCACCCCTTCTTCTTCTTTTTTTTTTTTTTTTTTTGTTTTTAACTACAAAAGTATCCTCAGTTTCCAAATTCGAATCCATCCATTTAGTTCGAAACTGAGAATGAGTCAGCAAATCGATCCGAATCACTATAAATTAGTATTTTTTATAATAAATATTTATAATGTATAATAAATATTATTTTTTATTTAATTGTAATGTTTATTCATAATATATAACTTGTATTACTCATATGATATAAATAATAATAAATATATGTTATTATTTAAAATTTCAATTATAATTTAATTTTGATTGAATTTTTAATTTGTGACTTTTTAATCGGAATGGGATTGAAAACATAGGCAATACCATCCAATGAAACGCGAGTACTCCAAATTTTTATACTCTCGCGATTTCAAAAACCATACCCAACAAGAACATAACTGAAAAGGAAGGAAAAGAGCAGCTTGCTGCCGTAAGGTTTCTGCGTCATACCATTTACATGGCGACTCATGTTGATACGTAAAAGACTCAACAAAATCTCTCTGACTCTTTCTCTCTCTAAAACAACACTTTATCTCTCTTAATTCGCTCCGGTCTCTTCTTCGTGTTGCCGGTGCTCCGTTCTGAGATCCGGCGACGTACGGTGTCGTTTCTCTCGGCTTTCTATGTTTGGTTGATTGAAAACTCGTCACAGTTGATTCGATTAGGGTTTTGAATTTGTTTCCGAAAAAGGTAATGAGTTTGTCTTTTATGATATATTGTACTTGTATTGTATGCTTTGTTTGGTTGAGTAGAGAATGGAGTAAAATAAGAGAAGAAAATAGCTGGAATGGTGAATGCTTGCTTGCTTTTTCGTTTTAATGGATTTAGAACTTCTGTTATAGTTTAACATTTTGCTTTTAGAGAGAGATAGTGGTTTGAGGATGTGTTTAGCGGCTGAGAAAATGCAGGAAAAGAGAGAGAGAGAGAAAGAGAGTTTTGAGAATATATGTATGATTCTATGTGGAATTTAGTATCTGATCAATTTGAATGCAAAAAGACGTTAGTATCTACTGTTCTGATTTACAATGGTTGTCACTTGTTTTTTTATTGTTTTAAGGCCATTATGGGACACGTGTAACCAACAAGGTGTCGTTTTCATCCTCTGTGTTTTGGCTGATTGGAATCGCCACAGTCGATTTGTTCGATTTGATTAGGGTTTTGAAATCGGTTTCTAAGAATTGTGCGCCCTTTGTGTTTTGTTTTTTTTTGTCTTTGGTGATACTTATGGCCCACCTTTGCTCTGTTTGACTGCTGAGAAAATGCAGGAAAAGAGAGAGAGAGAGAGAGAGAGAGGGGAATAAGTATTTGTACTATCTGATAATTTTAAAACAAAAGACAATTTGGTTTCTATTTTATTTATTTCTCTGATTTTGGAATTTTTTAAAAACCTGCTTATCTGCCTTCTCTTTTGTGATGATTAATTAAGCTCATGTTCTGCTTAGACCGAGAAGGAATGGAGTTAAAACACTGAATCTCAATCTTTTTTTTTATATGGTTTTACAGGATAGTATATGTTTTAGGTAAAAGCACTACAATATACAAGAATCTCTTTTTTTTTTAGTTTTAGTACCTTTTCTAGTAATTTGCTTGCTGAGAAAATAAATGATGCTTTTAGTGCATAACTGTTTAATTGTCTGTGATCTGAGCTTTAAGATGGCATAAATTATGTTTGTAACTTGTACCTAGCTCTGTTAAGCAAAAGCAAGCACTGGGTTTTGATGGTAGTCATTTTTTCAGTGCTCTAAAGTCATAATATTACACTTGTATATATATATATATATATATATATAGGTATGCCCTCCTTCTGAAAGGAAGAGATGTGGTTACAAATCATTGATATTTACAGCATTCTGTATTCTGGGATTATTACCTTTTAGTGTTTTTCTCATTTTATTCAGTTATCTGTTATGCTATGTTTATTCAATTGGAAAAGTTTCAAATTCAAATGGAGCCTAGAGTTCTCTTTCTATGTGTACAGCAATGTTAAGGACTAAAAGCACTTGACTGAGTCTTCTGAATTTGATGTTTGTATTTCAGGTTTGCAATGACTCCTACTTCAGAAAAAGAAAGAGACACACGTGATTCTAAGTTGGAAGACTACAAATATAGGTACTATAAAGAGTTGAAGAGAGGAAGCATCAAAATCAAAATTTCAAACTCAGCTTATAGATGCCCATATTGTCATGGGAAGAGGGATATTACCATTTTGAGGAGCTTGTTCAACACGCACGTCGTCTTGGTAGAGGCTCTCATAGAATAGATCTGAAAGAGAAAGCTCGGCACTTGGCTTTGGAGAAGTATATGGACAGGCATTTTAGTGTAAAAGCAAGTTCAGGACAAGCCACCAAAACTGAGTCTTTCAGCAAGCATAAACATGATGAAGATCAGTTGTTTGTTTCCCCAATTGAGCATGAAAATGATAAAGATGAAAAAATTCCCCCCACCGTACATGAACATGATAAAGATCAGTTGTTTGTTTGGCCTTGGGTGGGCATTATTGCTAACATTCAAACTCAGTTACAAAATGGTCGTCATGTTGGAGAGAGTGGTGCAAAACTTAGGGATGAGTTGACAAGAAAGGGGTTTGATCCAGTTAGAGTGCATCCTCTATGGAATCACTTGGGTCATTCTGGTTTTGCGATTGTAGACTTTAAGAAAGATTGGGATGGCTTCAAGAATGCAATCATGTTTGAAAAGGATTTTGAAGTCAATCATTGTGGGAAGGAAGACTATTCTAAGCTTCCACAAAAGCATCGGGGTGATAGATTGTTTGGATGGGTTGCACGAGATGATGACTACCACTCCAGAGGTATTATTGGTGATCATCTGAGAAAGAATGGGGATTTAAAAAGTGTCTCTGGTAAAGAAGCTGAGGACCGACGGAAGGACTCAAAACTTTTGACCAAGTTGACAAATACCTTACAAATGAAGCATGAGTGCCTTAAAGAAATGGAGATCAAATATAATGAGACTAGTATGTCTTTGAACAAGCAAATAGAAGAAATGGATGATATTCTCATATCTTATAATGAAGGTATGACTTTGTTTTCTACGCTCGCTTACAAGACTGCAAATAAAGGGGAAAGAATGGAATTCACTTCGATTTTTACATCTTTCAAGTAACAGATTCTGCAACAGCTTATATTTCTTTTCTATTTTATTTTGTGATGTTATGTTCATTAGAAATGAGAAAGCGGAAGCAGAGAGAACGAGATCGTTTTGAGAAAATGTTGTTAGAGCATGGGAAGGCTACACTAGATTTGGAAGCTCAAAGAAAAGAATTGGAGCAGCGCGAGAAGCAGCTACAACAACGTGAGTTTCAGAATGAAAATGAGAGGAGGAAGCTGTATCATGACAAGAGAATGGTAACATATTTCCCATCTTAAGTCAAATTCTAGCTAGAACAGGACTTTTGCATGATAAATGAGGTTGATAATTTATGCCCTGTTTGGATATTTCATTCATCAGATAATCTATTAATTTGTATGGAAACCATTGATGTTCATCCAGATAAAAATAAATATTTGGGATGTTTCAGAAATTATTACAACTTTGGAAGGAAATAAGAAATATTGTCATCTGAATATTTCCTTCAATTCTCCTTACTGTTTTTGCTTGTTTACTTCTTGAATATATAACTTGAGTAAGTTTGTGGAACTGGTGATGCTGATTTCAAGTGGCTAAGTACCAGAATTATCATATATTTTACTTCCTGTATTAGTTTTGGAATTCGGTATTCTCATTGGATGTTGGCAATAAACATACTTTATGGTTGTGTGACAACAGAATAGTATTCCAAATTGACTGTTAATGGTGGAAGTAACTGCCCTTGATTTTAATACCCTCGGAAATGATTATGGATATTTTTAAAGTGTGCTATTTTTTCCTTCTTTTAGAATGAGAGGGCAATCTTGGAGCAGAAAAAGGCAGATGACAATGTTTTGAGGTTGGCAGAAGAACAAGAGGTGCGTTCTTCATTCATTTCTTGAACCAGAATATAAAATGAATGCCCAAATGTACTGCCTGAAGTAATATCATAATTGTGTTTTTGAAAAACTGTTAATGGCAGAAACAAAAAGAGGAACTCCACAAGAAAATTATTGAGCTGGAAAAGAAACTTGATGCCAAACAAGCATTGGAGTTGGAGATAGAGCGGATGAAGGGCGCTCTACAAGTAATGAAGCACATGGGAGAGGATGAGGATATGGAGGTGAAGAAAAAGATGGAAGCAATCCATGAAGAATTGAAGGATAAGGAAGAAGAACTAGATGTATTGGAGTCACTTAGTCAAACACTTATTATCAAGGAGCGCATGAATAATGATGAATTGCAAGATGCTCGCAAGGAATTAATAAGTGTAAGTACCTAGGAACTATAATCACTTTGATCATAAGTTTTAATTGAAATGAAATATGTTAGAGAAATGAACTGCTCAAATTGTAAATTAATTTTTAAGTTGGACGGTAAAGTGTTGGCATTATTTGTATTTCAGAGTAAATATCTCATAATGTGATAATAGCATTACTGTTTCGTGGAAGTCTAATTCCTTGCTTCATAGGATTTAAGGGAGGATACCCGAGCTTTTATTCGTGTCAAGAAAATGGGAGAGCTTGATGCTAGACCATTCCATGCTGCAGCAAAGAGAAAATTTTCTGATGAAGCAGCAGATGAGAAGGCAGCAGAGCTGTGTTCACTATGGGATCATTACCTCCGAGATCCTAGCTGGCATCCATTTAAGATCTTCAC
This sequence comes from Vernicia montana, assembly GCA_949750685.1. Taxonomy (NCBI): domain Eukaryota; kingdom Viridiplantae; phylum Streptophyta; class Magnoliopsida; order Malpighiales; family Euphorbiaceae; genus Vernicia; species Vernicia montana. Next base: position 39,724 of record CATKHJ010172458.1, on the reverse strand, counting down.
TAATAAGGAAGGACATTGTCAGGTATTTGCTTGTTTGATGAAAGCACTTTGCCTGACTAAATGGAATGGCTGACTATCCAAACATTATATAAAAAAATTACTGTTCAGCTGAAGTCAATCATTGGCCCTTTAACTTGAAAATTGTTCTACTTTTGGTTCTGCTTATTCTTTTCTTACCTTAGCTGAGGTTTTTGGTTAGTGGAAATATGTTATAGATAACACCTAGCTTGATTACATTGCAAGATGGTAGTAGAAGTTGACATAGTTGGAGATTGCTGGAATTTCGTGTTAACAATTTCTCTATTAGATCATTTCTATTTAGTTGGTGTAGATGGTAGGGAACATGTTGAGTTATCTTTGCCCTTGTGTCCTGGTCTCTATTGGAAGGTTTGTTTTTTTACTAGTTTTCTTTGAACATGTTTTCTTTCATTTTTCCTCTATTTCTCAACAAACAGAGCTGTCACCCTCAATTAGACACCGGAACAGCCCCTCTCCTCCCTCCTTATTTGCCTTATCTTTGCTTCTAATGTACCCTTATTGGTCTTCAATCTGTGGCTGTGTAGGAGATTATCAATGAAGATGATGAAAAATTGAAAGATCTGAAGAGCGAATATGGTGATGAAGTTTATGATGCTGTGATCAAAGCCTTGAAAGAAATAAATGAGTATAACCCAAGTGGGAGGTACATAGTAAAGGAGATTTGGAATTTCAAGGAGAATAGAAAGGCAGCACTGAAGGAGGGAGTAGTACATTTACTGAAGCAGTGGAAGCTGCATAAACGAAGGAAAACCTAAGGTATAACATGCCATCAGCATTACATATAAATGCAAAATAATTATTTGACTAATTTTAACCGAGTAATTCAGCGTTTCATATAAATGCATAACCTAACTAGTTCGAGTCATTGCACCTTTGTTTTTGCAAGTTATTGTGGTTTATCTAATTTCAACTGACTAATTCAGCACAATAATTAGAGTATTCAAATCTCATACTATTGGCTTTTTATGCACGTTGATTCTTGTATGTCATGTAGAATAGAACTAATACATAATTTAGCTTGGAGGTGTGTGTGTATAGTTGTACATAGAAGTTGCTCTGGTCTATAAACTTAATATTTAGCAGCATGTTTGATACACTGGATGCTATTTAATCGAACAAAAGATGATACTAATACAAATGTATTAAGAGTAGTGCTTAATTAACAAGGGCATAATTTGGTCTTTCCTGTTTTTTATTACTTTATGTATATTGATATGAACTAACATGTAAGTGCTCTTATCAGGATTGCGAATGTGGTATTTGTGAGCTTTGGTCAGGTCTGTAGAGGCTTGAATGGTTTGATTCTTAAGTTGGATTCAGGTAAATGTTCCTGTCGGTTTTTGTATCTGATCTAATTCCATGGTTAGTAAAAACTTAAGTCATGTCTTGTTTTAAGTGATATGAATTATTATTACAATGAAATAGGGTGAAAGACACTTTTTCTTTAGGTAATGGAACATTTTATCACTATATATATATATATATATATTAGTTCCCAAATGAATACCAAGTAAGTTTCCATTGATTCATTGATTCATTTTTTTTTTACATTCTTTTATAATTTCTGAATCTTTTATTCAATTACCACAACTCATTTAATTTTCACGAATTATGACCTGACTGAAATGTGAAATTCTCGAGTAGTTTACTTCCAATGATGAATTCTTAGTATCTTAGAATTCATAAGAGATTTACTTGTCTTTTATCTCTTTTATTTGATCTTTTAGTATCTTTTACTGTCTTTAGTCATACTATGATGCCATGTATTGACTTATATTAGAATATAAACATAGTCACTATTTCTATAAAGATGAAAAAAAAAGGGAGATGATTAAATCTATAATAAATGGAATATTATTTGATTGAATAATTAACTTAGCTCATTTTTTTTTAGGAATCCTTTACTTCTATTGGTTTTTTTTTTTTCTTGAAAAGCCAATTTAAATTGACAAATTCAATATTTTAACTGAGATTTTAAATAATTTGACTTGCTCAATTTGGTTATGTTTTGCCCCTTTGGAGAAAGACAATTAAATAACTTTCATGGTCTTTAGGGATAATAATGGTGACTGGATTGAGATCCTCTCTTATTGGAATGAATATTTTAAATCATGTAAACACAATTTTCACAATTAAATTCAAAATCAACAGTCAAACTATAACTACCCATTTTATGAAATTTTAATTTTTATTTAAAGAAAATCTAAGTCATTCGTACTAAATTCAGTGGTTGAGATTGTTCATTCTAATATGAGGGAATTCAAATCCATGGGGATAATGTAAGCAAATCCAATTTCAGGTTTGATTATCATTTCAAATCGAGATCACCCAATAAATTAATAGCCCACGAATTTATAACCTTTGATTGGGTCTATTTGTTTAGATTTTTATGCTATGATTGATTCGTGAAATTGAATAATTATTCTTAAAAAATAGAATAGATTAAAAATAAAATAATTATTTTAATTTTATAATTTAGTTTATAATATAAAATAATTATTATACTTTAATAAATTAATTTCATTATTAATATTAAAATTAAATATAATTTTATCAAATTTTATTTAAGAAATAATTTAAATGCATAATAAATAAAAATTTTATTTGATTTAAAATTAAAAAAAAAATAAAAAATATTTTTTAAATTAATTACTGAAATTAATTTCTTGTTCTATTTACTCAATTTTTTTTTGCAAAAAATTAATCAAGGGAAATTAAAATTTAAAATTAATCAAGGGAAATTAAAATTTAAAATAAATAGTAATATATAAGAAGTAATAATGGTGAGCGTAGATTTATCAGGGTAAAAATGAAAATATTCTATTCCATAGTTTAAAAAATATAAATTCTTTAATTTTTTTTTATGAAATATGTATTTTATAAAATTATGAAATTATTATTTCATAAAATTAATATTTTTTGTCTAAAATTTAAAATAAAGTAAGGAATAACTAATCCGTACATAATAATAATTCTATTTCTAATTAATTTTATGAATCAAATATAATTATATTATTATACTGACCCATCGCCCGCCTATTGATCATGTGCTTCGAGTATTCGTAGGCAAGATAGAGGAAGATCCTTTTTAATTTGTAAAACAATAAATTATACAAGTGTGTATTAAAAAAAAAAAAAAACCTTTACTGAACTTGTAATTCAACTTATAAGCTATACATTTGTCTTTTTCGATGTATCACATAATATGTTAATCTTCCTATAATGTGCAAATTATGTAATAGTAATTTAGTTTTTCTTTTTAACCTCTCGCAAAATCCTAACTGTAAATTCCAATATGTTATTGCTAGAGAAATGAATGTTGCTATTCAGTAATTGGAAAATGAAAAAAGATTTAACCAAATACACATATTGTTAGGTAGTGTGAGTTCTCTAATATGGTGGGCTCTTGGGGCGGTGTGTCAAATTTGTAGGCACCGATTGGTGCCTATAATTTTGACAAAGAGCTTGGTTGAGAGTCTATATAAAGGCTCCCTCCTTTGTTCATTCAATATACATAAAAATCATAAAAAGAGAGAGTTTTATGTATGTGAGTGAGAGGGTTTTAATAATTTTGTCCGTCCAAAAATTATCTTACATTTCTTTAATCCTTATTCACTGTGAGAAATGGTGTACTGAGTTATTGGGTGTTGTGTGAGTGAGGGTTTTGATAATTTTTGTCCGTCCAAAAATTATCCTACATTTCTTTAATCCTTGTTCACTGTGAGAAAAGGTGTACTGAGTTATTGTGTGTTGTGTGAGAGAGGGTTTTGATAATTTTTATCCGTCCAAAAATTATCCTACATTTCTTTAATCCTTGTTCACTGTGAGAAATAGTGTATTGAATTATTGGTATTGTAAAAGAGAGGGTTTACAATTTTGTCCGTCCAAAAATTGTACTGTGTAACTATAAGAGTTATAGTAAACTATCTCTTATAAATCGTGGATGTAAGTTTATTGAGAAATCAAATCACGTAAAATTCTTATTATTTTTTACTGTAGGTCATTTATTAATTTATGTTTCCGCTGTGCGTGTGAAATATCTCATAAAATTTCTCAACACATTTTGTTTTCCCTTTTCTTTTTCTTTTTTAAAAAAAAAAAAAAAAAAAAAAAAGTTTTTCATTTCATAGAAATCAAAGCTCTCATCCTTTGTTGGCTAATAATATGTCAAAACATTATATGTAGTTCAACAAATAAGACGACCTCATTTTAGTCTATAAAAGTATTGAAGTGCTGAATTTCTTGAAATCAGATCAGCCATTGAACCAAATCAATTCAACTGGATAAAAGAATATTATAATATTTTTAAAATTAATTTAAATAATTTTGAGGTGAAAATATAAACATTAAAAAATAAGATAGGATAAAACTGGTCATTGTACCGGCTCTTGATTTAACCAGTACAATCCAGTTCTCAAAACACTGCCAATAAAACCACCGCAACTCAATTAGTTCTACTATATGAATGCAAAAGGAAGATGTGAAGTGCACTGAACAACTCTAATAGCACCAAGCTTTTCCATACAGACTATAAATTTATGACCTAGAAAAGACTTGTTCATGGTACGGGCTTAGATTTAGAAAATGTCAAATTTTCCAAAGGCTCAGCCTATCCGACCTATAATTTCCTTAACAAATTGAGATTTACGGCCCAACTCATGAATAGATATCACAAGCTGTCATAGATGGTAGCTAGGTCAATAAGAGTACATTGTAAAGAATCAATGGGCAGAAATGAGGCAAATTTCGCCTTTCAGAGTTGATTTTTAAATGACATTTATTTCTATTCCATTTCATCACCAACTTGACTAATTGATCTTTCTTGTAACAAAACCCAGATCAAGGCATGCAAGCACTTGAAGCCTTAAACAATGCAAGTAAAAGATGAAGTAAAATTGAAGTGGTAGGAACCAAATTGTTAGTGCAAGAAAAAATTTAACCGACTTGTTCAAGGTTCTGATGACATATAAGCAATAACTTCACAACAATCAAGCCAGAGATCAATCCACCACATCGCTATTTCATTTGCTTTGGCCATATCAAATTGTACACCTGACAAATTCACTTAAGTTTTTAGAAACCTGCCACCAGAGAGCAAGATATGTTTTAAACTGGAGCAACCACTTAATTCCAATAGCCAATATGAATGAAACACAGTGACACAAGTACACAACGAAATTATTTCATGCAAAAGGCACCAACAATCCACACACTTTTGATGAATAATATATGCAAGGAAATTTAAATATTTACAGATTTGGTGCAAATTTTATATAAATACCTAATCTAATACTTCCTGCACTTCTTCTTGTTGAAAATTTGTCTTGACTATTGAATGCGAGCGATTTAAACTATAAATAATTTCAATATGTCTATACATCCCGTCAGAATGGGATGGAAATTATAAATTGTGTTTGGTTATAATTGATATTTTATATCTCAACAAGTGGAAGCAGAAAACTAGAAAAGTCATTTTATTTACCTATTCATCAACTGTAACGCCAGAATTCTAAATAGAGGAAAATAAAGTAAAAATATATAAAAAATATTTGGCAAAGAATGCAACAGGTCGGTTATGACCAAATGAAATTTTAGTTAGCTGTTTACCATTAAGCCAACTTCATTTCACTTGTTATTTATTTCATTAAATTAGTAACAAATAAATATCCAAGATAAATAATTAAAAAAAAAAAGAGAAAAGAAAGGACAGCAGCCCAAGAATCAGGCAACAAAAAAAAAAGAAACAAGCAGAATAGAAAAGAGCGAGGGAAAGAGAAAAGAAGAGAGGGAGAGTAAATATTTATTTATATCCAAAGGTTGAGTTTTCAGTGTTTAATTACCCAAAAAAAAAAAAAGTATTTGATGAACATGGTTGTATGTTATAAATATTCAATGGAGGATTATGACGTGAATGCATAAATATTAGTAAGTTCTATGAATTAAATAAAGAATAAATTGAGACCACAATGTGAAATTTAGGTTTATGATGGGAATTTATTCTATTTATGAAATATTAAATGAATTTGATGGAGTTATGTGTTTTAGTCTAGGTTGCACGGAAACATCTACAAGGTCAACGGTTTCCATTTCGGACACCCGAACTCTCCGAAACTCTCCAAAACTCTAAGAAACTTACAGGGCACTTTTAAAAAACTTGAAATGTATATTTTAATCATGGATTTAAATATCGGCCGTTACATAACGTAACGGCCGATATGTAACGGGAATTAAGCCTCTCGTTACCATTATTCCCGTTATATAATGGAAAAATTTTTTTTGTGAATTTAATGGCCGTTATTTAACGGTAATGGCCATTATTGCCGTTACGTAACGGCAATAACGGCCGTTACCAAAGAAAATGGCAAATTTTCTGCCAAAAAAAAAAAGAGGAACATGCAGGACTGCAGATTCACATGCAGGATTGCATTTTGCTGCCATTTCTTGTTCAAAATTTTCAAAATTATTGGTAGTGCACATGCATTGTGTAGTATTAACTAGGAACACTACTTATTATAATAAATTATTAATTTTGGTCAAAAATTATATATGTTGAATCTTTATTTATAGAGTATTATGCTTATTAATTAGTTATAACTTTTAGATTTAGTGATTTATGTCATTATTTCTCAATTTGCAATTTTTTTGGGTAAAATTACGTAACAGTTGGCCGTTACCGTTACGTTATGACCGCGACGACTCCGTTACTGTTACACGCGACCGCGATTTAAATCCATGATTTTAATATGATATTTTAGCTAATAAAAAAATAAATCATAATAGAAAAAGAAAAAAAAAATAAAAGAAGGAATGAAAAATAAATCCTAATATATTTTTGTTCTTTTTCATTCTCTATACCTACATATGCAATTATCAATTTTTATTGCCAGTCTATATATTCTATGAATGCAATTAGTAATATAGGAGTTGAATGATATTGAAATATTTATGCCTTTTTACATACAAAATATGTATTATATATATATTTTTTGTGTAACGTTTCCTTAGCGTTTCGTGTTCTATTTTTTTAGAGATTGGCGTATCCCTATGTCGTATTGTGTCGTGTCATGTGTCCCGTTTCAGTTTCCGTGCAACCTAGTTTTAGTTAAGCTACTGAAAATGATGATTTATAAATAGAATGTGTTATTTAAAAATAGAATGTGTTAGCTAAAGATATAAGTTAATATATGGATCGAGTAAGGTAAAACATTGAGTAAATGATAGACTATGATTTAAAGTTAAGGTTAATATGGTAGAATTTATAATTATTAAAGGAAAAGTTTGGAAATTTAATAGTTTAAATTTTAATTAAGTGATTAATAGTTGAATTTCAAATCTCATTTGGCAACAATGAGTTCAAATATATTTTTAAAAAATGGCAAACAAAACATGAGTGCTAAAGCACTTCATGCATGCTTGTCATTACTTAATAAGAACATATTTCTGTTGTGTGCAGCCTTGATATTGACCTAAAGTTTGAAAGATTCATGTGTAGAGTGTTTGATGCATACTGTAGCAGTGTAGTGCATGAAACTCAACCGAGAGTATGATCCTACCTCAACCGTGAAAGACTTTTCTGTATTTTAAGGTATCTATATGCACAATCTTATTAATAGAAGAGATAACTTTCTTAGGACACTGGACTGGAGTACCTTATCATAAATCTATAGGAACTCTCAAACCATCATGCGCAAGCTGCACCGGTATTCCTTCCCTACATACACATAGTGACAAAAGAGTGTCAATTTCTTAGTCTTGAGCGAAGATAAAAAGAACAATGCAAACCACCTGGTCTATTGTTAATGAGAAAGGATGTTGGTAGCTTTATTGAAGAAAGCTCAGTGGCTTTCTTGTGGTTTTTTTCAAACAGATGCTGCTTATGAAAAAATACAAAGAAAAATTTTGGTCTTAAGACAAAATAGAACACAAAATCTTAATCCTACTGAACTATGCCAATATGAAATACTACTAAGCTGATATGAGTATTTCAGTATACATTTTACTGAACAGCCAAATCATGTAAATTGTACTTCATAATGCATGCCATCAATGAGACCCATGATCATCAAAAACAAACTTCACACCTTTTAGACCATTCCGCTAAAAAGTCATTGTCTTGGTAATGATCAAACTCGTGGCCCATTCCAGTAAAAAGAGCGTGCTTTGGACATAATCTCTTCACAGCTTCAAGGGCCTACAGATTAAATAGTATGAGTGGCAGCAGAAGCTTTTAAAATATTCCAAAAAAGATCAAATGATGCAAGATTGAGAAAAAAAAAACCTCTTGCAAGCGGAAGTGAGCACCAGGAAGCCCAGACTGAAAAAATACAAGCAGAAGATCAAGGATATTAATTACTGAAACAATGAGAAAGCACAAAGCAGAACGGCAACAAAAAACCTGGCTAAACTCATGTTATCACTAGCATTAGGGGAAGACCAGAATTGAGGAGGTAATGTGGAAGTATGAAGGAAAGGCCCATGCAATTTAGAATATCAGTCAAAGATTACCACACCCACCTCATTTATTGATCAAACAAATGAAATATATCAATTGATGAGTCTTGCTATCTCAAAAATCAAATAAATTATCAATTGATGAAACATGTATAAACTATCAAAATTCTATTTTTAATATCTGGCTCATTCACTCTAATTATCCCAACATTGCTCCAGAATTCAAGTTGTCCCACAAATTTCAACATCAACAATTTAGCCCCAAACTTTCATTAGCATCACCATGTGGTCCAATAGCTCCATTCAGATTCCAGAATATCGGAAAAAAGGATGACCAATTTCACATAAATTACTCCAACTAGCAAACCTGTAGCCAGTATGAATCCCCAAACAGCCACAGAAAGCTGTGTGAGGGGCGGTGGAGCCAATGAAGATGAGCAAGCACATGAAAGAACCTAATTTGGAGAACAAAATGAAGTACATTTCAATGATAGGGTAATATCATTGAAGTGGAAAAGAAAAAGTAAAAAATTTAACTAAATTGAAAGTCAACCCTTGATTTCATAAATATATTAAAAGTTTAATTATATTATAGATAGAAGAAGAAATAAAGAAAGGAATCAAAGAAGATTCAAGAAAAATATGCAACAAAAAAAAATTTATGTTTTCAAATCAATGAAAAATCCTAATTAATACATGTAAGTTATTACTTCTAATAATTTGAAATTGAACTATTCTATATTCTAATAAAACTTTAACAATTGTAAAAAACAAATGTTGCACTATGTTCAATTCTAAATAATCTGATATATTTTGCCGTAAACACGTGTTTACATTGGGTACAGGTTCAAATGATAAATTTGAACTGGCATTACATTAAGTCTTATGGACAGAAAATAGTAACTTTATCTTATGAACAGAAAAGGAAAAAAAAAAACTATTCTATATAGTTTGCTGGATATCAAACCAGAAACACTGCTTAATTTTTTTTTATTTCCATAGAAACTATTGAAGGGTAATCAAGAAAGTTCAACAAACATAATTTTCTGACTAACCTTGCGCGAGGCGTCCAAGATAAGAAGATCCAACTGCCCAGCCCCCTCTTTTGAGATTACTGCAACAACCAAGATTCACTTGATCAAAAAAATTTAAATAATGTGATAGATATTCAGAAAATTATCCTCACTTTAACACTTCCAGCAAAATAAGACAAATGTTTCTCCAAAAATAAGATGGCTTGATCTCAATTAATTTCACAGTATTTGAGCTTGGAACTTGTGTATAGAGTATAAAATATGCATAAAAATTTACCATAGCAAGCAGGATGAACAAATAACACTCACCATATTCTGTGTTTGCAGGAAAAATTGAAATGTCGGATATATAAGCTACTCTACTTTTTTCACCAAAGAGAAAACCCAAGCAAATATAATTTTCTCCATGCATCACCTGCAAGAGAACAAATTAAGAAACAAGGATACATGGAAATAGTGTGTATTTTTGGGAATTTATCTGCATTTGAAGTATTTTCAGAGCAAGTAACTGGCAAAGGAACAAATTGTAAGCCTGATGCAACAAATGGTCTCTGACAGTCTTCCTCAATTATTTTCCAATCCAGTTGTGCTGCTACCAGCCTTATTTCTTGGCCTTCCGTTAATTTTTTATTTATCAAATATGGAAATCTCAAAGCAATGCTGTTTCAAAGGTAAAACAAAATGAAGAGTTAGATTGAATGATGTGATAAGTTAGAATGCAGTTGATATAGCAAAAAGTAACAAATAAATTAGAAATGAAGAGTTCCACATAATTAAGTTCTATGGTAAGGAAGTCTAAGCAAATAATTTCATTAGTTTCTAATCACTAAATCAGCTGGGTTTTGGAAATGTTTTTACAATTTAGGCATAAAGCTGGTCCCAATTTGTGCAAATAAATCATTTACATTGACCCACCAAACAATTGAATAGAGAATATAAAGTAGATATCCAAAGGATTATGAGTCTTAATTATGTTAAGAATCAATCCCACATCGAAAAAATACACTAAAAACACATGGGTATATAATGGTTTGGGCTTGACTACCTAATTGGTTAGTTTTAACCTTTTAGCAATGGTTGACCCAAACTCATTAAACTCAATTCATTCTTGGGCTTAACATTTACCCAATTCAAGTCACCTCTACCTTTTCAATTCAATTTCTATCAAATTAATCAAATGGGATCATCCGATCATGTAAGCCAACTCATATTTCAGCTACTAAAGATTTATACAATGGGGAAAGCATGGAATCTTGAAGCCAAAGTTCAAACTTTACTACAGATGATTAAGGATACAATGTTCCCACAGCAAATGAAAAGTACCTTGGAATTAAGATAAAGCAAAGAAAAAGAATAAACGGTAAGTCTCATCTAGATGGTAAACATTTTCTTTATGATTGATGGATAGATAGATAGTAAGAGAAAGAGAGAGACCCAGTAATATTAAGTTCAATACAAATGCATTTAGAGGTTCATGTATCTAATTCTTCTAAATTAGTTGCAAGAAGTCTATGATTTCAGGCAAGCAGCATGTACAACTTCCCCGCATTAAATTTAATGAGTATTTAAAAATAAGGGAAAAAATCAAACTTATGGTGATTTTTATTTAGAGGTTATTTTAGACCTTCAACATTTAAGTTGCTCAAGCTTCAATATTCTCAACTCATCACTGTAAGTTATTTATCATTCAACTACTTCAAATGCTAATCTTTAAAACCAACATAAACTGATAAAAATTAGCATAATCATCTAGTAGTCATTTAGTTTGATAATAAACTTAAAGCATCTTGTTATCAACAAAAATTTTCACTCTAATTTTACAAATTGAGATTTCATCACAAATAATCATTGACAGACCAATGCATCAAATATGTTGAAAAGATGTATGCTTGCAGCTGAGTAGGAATATCAAAGGTACCTATCCATGGTAAACTGACTTAGGTAAATGGGGATAATGTTTGTAGGAGGAAATGGTGGTACAGCACGTATGTCATCAAGACGGATACTATTTGTAGGAGGAAATGGTAGTACAGCACGTATGTCATCAAGACCAAGAACTGCATCAGCGTGTTCATGACTCAAAATAATCTGCAGTTTACACAAACTTAGTCCTAGTACTACCAGAAATAAGGATACCCAATTGTGAAGCAAGAAGAGAAAAAATATTATGTTCAGCAAAAGCACGCATAATAAATGCAGAACCATGTAAAAAAACCTCTGCTATTTAAATTATGAGATTTCACAGGAGATCATTAACATCTGCAACTTATTTCATACCCTTGAGAAGAATCTATGCTTACTGCTTGTAATGAAAAGAAAGCAGTCTGATTTGGCATATAACAAGGCATTGCCACATAAGCTCGTTAAGATTTCTCTGAGAGCCACAGGGGTGCTCAAAAAAAAAAAAAAAAAAAAAAAGCTAAACCACACCACCCATAACATTTTGTTCTTAGTTTTTGAGATTAAACTCAAACCATGCAGAGATCATACTGCTCCACTTCAGATATGGATTTCAAATATTTGCATTTATACACATCCAGCCCCCACCTTTTTCTTCCATGGTTCAAAATGTATCCAACTTGATGCTTCTATTGATCATTAAATTATATAATGGTCAATTTGAATAGGTGTGTGTTTGAAATATAATGCTTCTATTGATCATTAAATATATCCAACTTGTGTTTCATGTGTAAAATCATAACAAATCAATATGATCCTAAATTCAAATGCTCAACCATTTCAAATGACTATCTATCAAAATAGACCTTAACAGAAATTAGTAACCACTAGCATCCTTAAGAAGATAGCAGATGACATTAAAATAAAATAATAATAATTTATTGCAAACTGGTTCACCTGAAGTCATGAATATTTCCGTAAATGCAAAGCTAGCTGCATTCTAATGCAGAAAAGGGACCTATAATATTTTGACGGAGTGGTCACTGGTGCTTCCTCATGTTCTTTCCAGAAGAGTTTCTTACCTCATTCTACCATTAAATGAGATCTCCATAAATTCTTAAATAATTTCTTCAACTCAATGAAAAATCGAACTCTAGCTGCTTGGAGCTGCCTAATTGTTACTGTTCCAAAATGATGATGATCATGTTTACCATAATTGCTTCCCATCCCAATATATTTTGTTCCACGATTGAATTTTCTCCACTCATATAATTTAAAAAGTAAAAATGAAAAATCTTTTTCCATTCATATAATTGGACAATTCGACCCTCCACCCAGTGTATGGACCAACCCATACACCAAGTCAATAATTTGTTAGAAATTTAAAAATGTCTCACATCGACTAAAAATGGGGGTGGATCTTGGGTTTATGAGAGTTTGGGCTACTCCTCTCAAATAAGTTGGCCTTTTGAGATGGAACCCCAAAGACTTACAAGTGGTATTAAAGCCAAACCCTGAAGGAGCCAAGTATGCAATCAAAAATGGCATAAACGAAAGTGAAAAATCCACGAGATGAGAAGGTTCACGGAAATACGATAACAATTTTATGGTGGATAATCTCGATGATGTGGGCCTGCTAGGATGAAAAATCATTAGATGGTGAATAATCTCAATGAAGATCTCCCAAGTTAAAATTCATGGTAACGTGATAATCTAACGCAGTGGATTTGAGGAGGAGTGAAAAAAAAAAAAAAAAAAAAAAAAAAGACATTCATTTGAGGGAGTGCCAAGTGACCTCGTGGGTCATGTTTGAGAGAGGAATTATTAGAAATGTGAAAATGTCTCACATCGACTAGGAATGAGAGTGAATTTTGGACTTATAAAATTTTGGATTACTCCTCTTAAATAAATTGGCTTTTTGAGATGGATTCCCAAAAACTTAATTTATTGCCACAAATGTGTAAAAACTATTAACATGGGGGTGTAACCAATCACTTGGGTGGGAAATTTAAAGAAGAGAGAGAGACAGAGAGAAAGGGACAGTGGGAGACAAAAGCTGCTACGATTTGAGGTGGCAAAAATATATTAGCCTGGTATATGGGGCCATACACTAGGTGTAGGATAAAATTTTTCCATATGATGGGACCTAACACTCTTAAGACAGTCTTTACCAAATTTATTCAATTCTTATGCTAACTTGTCATGACTACTTTAGCCAACAAATATGAGAAAATGCCTTCATTAAAGTAGCTGAAAGTTTTTGTCAACAAATTAATCATTAATGAGAGTGAAAATAAGATAAAAGATCACTCACAGAATCCACTCGAGGAATCTTGTGGAAAGTAAACCACCTAAGCACTTGTTCCCTGAACGTCTTCCCAACATCAATCAATATATAGCTGTGTTTCTCATTGCCCTGGCAATAATCTATAAGAAGAGATGTATTGCACCTGCACTTTTAAAATAATTGAAAACACGCGCACACCAACTTATAATTCTTGAAGCTTTTCAATAACAAAACATAGCAACTAAAAGAAATTCAAAAATAACTAAACATAAACATCTTATTGAAATATTTTTTTTTTCCCTTTAAAAGAGCAATTAAATAGGAAATAGAACCTGTAGTTGGGGTTTTTCTCAGGTGGGACAGAGAGGGCCTGGGAGCAAACATGGCAGGGCGGGTCCGATGGCTGGATAAGGCACAATCCAAAGGGGACAGTGTTGGAGCATCCAGTCCCAAGAAAGATCAGAGATGATGATCTAACATCATCATGAATGAGGTTTTGGGTGAGATTTTGAGATTCCATTGCAAGTGAGTCTTTTAAGTGGCTAGCTCTCTGGGTCAATGTGGTGTGGATTATAGAATGTGGAAGAAGGAATTCAAATGGTCATGGCAATCTACCTAGTCTTCTTTTAAAATTTATAGGAGAGTAAACTAATAAGATATTGCAAGAAGACCAAGACTTTTAAAACAGACATACTACCGGCCTTGTCTTTTGACCATTTCTAATTGTTAAGAGAACAGTTAAAATAGCAGAAGATTCACAATTTTTTATTTGTGTAAATACAAAAATCAGGCAGGTCTCTATGGCTTCAATGAAATGTAACTCAGCACCTGAAGCTAAACATTTTTATCTTTTTCAATTTTGCTGCCAAATGATTTCACAACACAATACAGTGTTTACATTTTGTACTAATCATTTATTATTATTATTATTATTATTTTGCCTAATTACCAAAAGGCAAATCCTGTATTTTGAGCTTTTTAAAATATTCTTTTTTTTTTTAATCAAATAATCATATGAACTTTCAACATTACTGCAATTTTAGCCTTGGGTCACATTTCCAGCTGCATCAGTTACCAGAATGCTGTCAATAGAGGGTAAATTGTAATTTGAATAGGACAAAATTTTGATATTTTGTTGAATTATTAAGGGCAAAATGAACATTTGCTATCTTCTTCAAGTTTTAGAGAATTGGGTTTTCCTACCAAATTCTCCATATTTCACCTAACTCCAAATAACAAATTCACATTAAGAAGAAGAGAGAGAAATTTGCAATCATAATAATGATCATAATGTAACAACAAACAGCACATAAATCCAAATTTAACATCACTAATTTGGCAAAAAAAAAATTAACATCACTAAAAGAACTAAAAATCAGCTTATAGAGTGAAATTTAGAGCTTCGAAGAAGAGAAAATATTTATATACCTTGCAAATACAGAGTACAGAGACTCGGGTAATCCATATAACTCAACGCATGAGTTGGAATTTCCGGCACCAATTGCTCCATCATCGATGATCCGGTCTGCCTTTCCACCGCCTTCTCCATCATATCAGCGCTGCTGCCACTATCTCCACCTCCGCTTCACGTGGCCCACGCCACTGGAAAACCAGGGAGAATTCGATTTCTGTATAGTTAGCCCCATTACACGGAATTGAAATCAAGACAAGAGAGAAAGGGAGATTGGGAATGTGTTTGGTTCAGTGGAGTGTGGTTTTGGAGCCGAATTCTCTATATCAGGTAATGTCAGTTGGAGGTTGAAGAAGATGGCAAATGTCCCATTTTGCCCTTGACAAAATATTACAATATGCATGGCAAAAAGGCGGGACGGGAGGGGAAGTTATTTTAAAGGTAGGAGAAGGCAGACACCGGAGAGGAGGTTAGAATTTTTAATTTATTTTGTTAGGTAAATTAAAATTAGATTAATAAGAAAAAGATGAGAAATAATGTTATTTTACTTAAGGACAGGAATGGAGATTATAATTGAAAAAAAATAAAAGTGTATAAAATAAATAAAAAAAATATATGAGTAATATAAATTATTAAGAATAAAATATATATAATATAAATTAGGGGTTAAAATTTTTTACACTTAATTTAAGATATAATTAATTTTAACTCATATAAAAAAGTTGAATTATTCTCCTCCTTTTCATTTCTCTCGTTATAAAAAAAATTAAAATCAAACAAAATAATTAATGATTTTACTTTCATTCTCCTCCTTTATCCTTCATTTCAACTCCCATTTATGCATAGTGTTAGGTTTTTTTTTTTTTTTTGCCAAGTAAATATCAACTTAGTCCCTTTATACTTTTAAAATTGCAAAATTTCCCTTTTATAATTACATTCTATGGTTTATTTATTTTTTAGAAATGAATAACATTCTGAATTTTTTTTATAGCTTGAGCAAATACTGAAATTGTAATGATTTTGAAAATGGATGTAATTAACTGAGGAAAAAAAAACAGAATTGAAAAAAGGGCTCAAAAGAAAAGTGTTGAATTAATACATTTTAAAAAAAGAAAATTAAAAGTGTAGTTAGATCATTTTATTTTTTTAAAAAAAAGAAAAAGAAAAAACATTATTACAATGCTAACTTTTCAATGTTTTATTATAAATATGAATCATGATAGGTACAGTTAGTAGCAAACAACTGAATATTATTTTATATAAAAACACATTTGATACGCTGATTTACTATTACAGAATGCTAATAGATATTATAATATATTCATTTATTTTTTTTATAATTATTTTCACATGAACTAAGAAATGTAAATATTGCCAACCAACACCCCCATAAAAATGAGAAAAAAAGAATTGTTTTGATTCAGTAGTATGGAATTATCTCTATGCAACTAGTATTTTAATCTAATGATCAGGTGAAACTATTTTATGAGTGGATTTCAAGATTCGAATCTCAACGTTATTAAATTCTCTTCCCAATACTCAAAAAAATCAAATATATTTTTATGAGCAATTTCAAAATCCCAGTTGAAACCTAATTAATAAAAGGAAAATGGCTTTGCAGGCCAGCTAGAGATTGTTCCACCACACCAATTGTGCACTAGATTACATTTTACACTTGATTCCAACGGGAAGCAAACATAGTAACACAGCAGTACAGCACAATCATTTCATGTAAAAGGAACCAACCACCCTCACATTTCCTACGTATATGCAAGAAAATGTAAACATTTCCACCTAGAATTCGCTGATTTTATTAACATAAGTTGAGAAGGATATGATGCCCCTCATAAATTATATATACATATATGTATGGTTCTTTTGTTAAAATATTGGCTAAAACTATTGAATATGAGCTGCTGAAGCTACAAATAATTCCACTTAGTTTATTCCTCCCATCAGAATCGGATGGAAACTACAAATTACAAATCTAGCGATAATTCATAGTTCATATTTAAACCTGCAAACAGAAAAAGAATAGGCAATTTATTATTTCAATATTTACCGCTTCCTCAACCCTAACACTACTGTTTGGTATAGATAAATTTGAAATACAAATTCATTTATAACAGATAGAATTCGGTTTGGTTATGTTGAATTCCATAGAAATTAAATTCATTGGAGTGAAATGAATATTTTCTTTTATAGCAAATATGAAAACATAAAACTCAAATGAATTCCACAAAATTCATTTATAGCAAACAGGGCCTTGTAATCATTGCTAGTGCAGCAGGGGCATAGCATAGCTGTATGTAATGCTCTCATTGATTAATAAAACAGATTGCTCCTTAAAAAGCGGGCTAGCATGGCTTACCTTATCATAGGTCCGTGGGAACTCTCAAACCATCATGCGCAAGCTGCACTGGTATTCCTTCCCTGCATACAACGAGTGACAAAGAAAGTTTGTTTCTTAGTCTTCAATCAAGATTAAAAAAAAATGCAAATTAAACAAAACATTAAATCTTAATCCCACTGAACTATGCTGATATGATCTGAGATTCTGATCTCAGAAAATGCATTTTACTAAACAGCATAATCATGTCAATTATGATCTAAAATGCATGTGATCAATGAAACCATGATTGTCAAGAGACAATTTTTCACCTTTTAGACCAATCTGCTAAGAAGTCATTATCCTTGTAATAATCAAAATCATGACCCATTCCAACTAAAAAAACTTGCTTTGGACATAATCTCTTCACAGCTTCAAGGGCCTGCAAGCAGCATATGTGACAGTAGAAACATTTAAAAGATATGCCAAAAAAGATCAAATGACGAACAACCGAAGGAAAAGAAAAAACCTGAGGTAAGCAGAAGTGAACATTATGGGATCCATGCTGCAGAGAAAAGGCAAGCAGAAGATCAATGATATTAATTCCTAAGATAATCAGAAAACACAAAGCAGAATAGAAACAGAATCCCTTTTTCATTGTGCTACCAACAGAAGCATCCTTTTTTTTTAATATCTATATAGGGATATGATTTTGCATAATGCCTAGGGTCAGGGATTCTAATTAAAACAAGTGTAACCTGGTCACACTTTTACAACTTATCTTACATTTGCCTTATGGACAAAAAAAACATGCAACTTTATCTTCTCCTTTTGCATGAAGAACAGAGATGGAGGACAACTGTTTTGCCATTTTTGGTGGATTATTTAGCAACTAAGTGAGACTTAAATTGATTCAATTGAAACATGGGGGACTAAACTGAAATACAGACCCCCATTTTCTGGCAGGTCATGCATACTCTGAACAATTTTATTTCAGAGTACACACAGAAGGATGTCTCAATATACAAGATTTATTGTTGGACATTGTAGATGAAACATTAATAAGCTCTACTCTGAATCTCCATTTCCATAGACACTATTAGCCAGCAATCAAGAAAGTAAAACAAACATTAGTTTTGTGACTGACCTTGCGCAAAGCATCCAAGATAAGAAGATCCAGCTGCCCAGCCCCAGATTTTGAAATTACTGCAAGAATACTATAAACAATGAGATACATATCCAGAAAACTTTCCTCGACGTAACAAATTCCACAAAAACTGGCAATTGTTTCTCCACCAACAAGATGACTTGATCTCCATTCATTTTACAGTATTTAAGATAATCAACATAACTTGTGCACGTGGAGTAAATTATGCATAATAACTTAACATCATGAGCAGGATGGACAAAAAAAATACTCGCCATATTCAGTGCTTGCAGGAAAACGTGAAACATCAGATATATAAGCTACTCTACTTTTTTCACCAAAGAGAAAACCCAAGCAAATATAATCTTCTCCATGCATAACCTGCAACAGAGGACAAACATGAGAAACAGGGATATAAAGAAGTAGTGTGTGTTTTTGTGCATATGTGTTTATTTGAAGAGAGTTTCAGAGCAAAGTAACTGGCAAAGGAACAAATTGTAAGCCTGATACAACAAATGGTTTCTGACAGTCTTCCTCAATTATCTTCCAATCCAGCTGTGTGACCCGCCTTATTTCTTGGCCTTCTCTTAATTTTTTGTTTATCAGGTAAGGAAATTTCAAAGCAATGCTGTTTCAAAGGTAAAACATAGACAAACATCAAAATGTTGCTATAAGTTAGATTGCAGTCGACAAAGCAAAAGGTTAACAATAAATTAAAACTGCAGAATTCTAATTGCTCAAGTTATATGATCAAGGAGTCTACATAAGACATCACTTTGTTGTTCTCTGATCAATAAACCAGCTGAGTTTGGCAGTATTTTTCTATAATTTAGGCATAAAGCTGGTCCCAGATAATGCAAAAAATTAACTCATCTGCATTTACTAAACAAACAATTAAATAGAGAAAGTAAAAGCAGGCATCCAAGCTAGGGACTTCAAGTTTTAATCAATTGGAATCATGTAAGCCATCTCTTATTTCAGCTGTTGAAGATTCACATCAATAGCGAATGCATAGAAACTTGAAGGTAGGTGTGTCAATGTTGAAGATTAAGGATAACAATATTCCCAGGGTAAATGAATAGTTTCTCAGAAATAGGAAATGAGATTTTTATCCAAGCAATGAGAAAGAATAACACTCATCTCAATGGTCAACAACTTTCTATCAGAGAGAGAGAGAGAGAGAGCTCATAATGGAAGGATAAAATATTTGTTCATTAAGGATCCATTTAGATAGATATTTATTTAAAATGATTTAAGTATTTGGATTTGCATA
This sequence comes from Vernicia montana, assembly GCA_949750685.1. NCBI lineage: Eukaryota > Viridiplantae > Streptophyta > Magnoliopsida > Malpighiales > Euphorbiaceae > Vernicia > Vernicia montana. The sequence continues at coordinate 19,854 of CATKHJ010172458.1, read as the reverse complement.
ATGTTGGTTGTTTATGATTTTTCACTTTGAACACTAATTAAATACTTAATTATTTCAAATGACTATCTATCAAAATAGATCCTAAGTACAATGCAAATGCGTCTAAAGGTCCATGTATTTAATTCTTCTCAAGTAGTTGTAAAGAGTGTGATTTCAGGCCTGCAGTTTGCACAAATTTCGCCATTATTATTTAATGAATAAAAATAAAAAGATCAAACTAATGGTTATGATCTTTATTTTGGAGTTTATTTTAGATATTCACCATCTATGTCGCTTAACATTCAATATTCTTAACTCATTACCATTGGTCATTTGTCATTCTACTACTTCCAAGGATATTAAAATCAAAATGCATTAAAGTAATTATTTAGCAGGAATTTAATTTGATGATAAACTTGAAAGATCTTGTTATCAACTAAATTTTTTACCCCAATAATATAATTGCAGATTTCATCAGAAGAACCATTGGCAGACCATAGCATCACATGACCATAACAAATGCATATCTCAACAATAATGAAAATGTATAAATGAGGATCATTTGTTGGAAATTCTCACTCAACAAAACACACATAACAAAGAAAAGAAAAACAAAGGATGAAATAAAGCAGAGAAAAAACAAAAAATTTAACTCTGAAAACAACATTTTTTCTTTATTTTCTTCCTCATTTTCAACATGCAAATTCATTACATTATTTTTTCTTCCCTCTGCTTCTTTTTTTTCCAGAACACAACAACTATTTATACTAGTACAAAAGGTAGCTTAAATCTCTAAGCAATCACCTAATTCCACTACAACCATTCCTATCACATACCTGCTGTCCTAACTTTATGCTTAAAATAAGGTATACTACACACTTAAACTATTACATCAAAACATTAAAATCAGCAAAATATCTCATTCTCCAACACTCCTCCATGAGATGTTTTGCTGGAGATCTCTTTTGGAGGGCTTCAAATCAATTTCAATCTTCTCCTTAACACAAACTCTTCTCCATAAAAGTTTTTCAAATTTTATAACAAATTTCCAGCTTTTTTTTCAACCACAACAACAACAAATTTCCAGTTTCTTCTTTAACTAGAACAACAACAATTTTTATTTATTTTTGTAGTTTTGTAGTTTTTGGACATGCTAAGGTCTCTTCAAATATTTTCAGTTTATGGACTAGATGGTCTCTACAATTTTTTCTGGCAGTTTTGAGACTTGCTGGTCTCTTCCATCATCTTTGTAGTTTTGAGACATGCCGGTCTCTTAAACATCTTCAAATTTTTTGCAGTTTAAGGACTTGCTTAGGTCCCTTTCAACACATTTTCAGCAGTTTATGGACTTGCACAGGTCCCTTCAAAGAGTTTTTTGCAGTTTTAGGACATGCACAGGTTCCTCCTCACATTTTCAGTTTAGAGACATGCAGGTCTTTCAACAAATTTCAATTTTTGGACTTGAAGGTCCTTCAACAACCAATTATCAACTCACTTCTCACCCTTGAAAATGCTGGAATTTGCAGAAAAACACAGCTTTGATGAAGGTATGATTCATCTTGAACTAAAAAGACAAAAAACTGAAACTTAATTATCAAAAACACTCATTTTTCTTCTTCTTCTTCCTTACACACAACCCTTCTAAAGACTTTGAAAATGCTGTCATTTTACAGCCTAAACTCTCAAATCTCTCTTGTTTTCTCCAAAAAAACACTCGTTCCTCATTTTCTTCACCCATAGGCCCTCTAAGACCATTAAAGCTTGGATACCATTTGTTGGAAATTCTCACTCAACAAAACACACATAACAAAGAAAAGAAAAACAGAGGATGAAACAAAGCAAAGAAAAAACAAAAAATTTAACTCTGAAAAACATTTTTTCTTTATTTTCTTCTTCATTTTCAACATGCAAATTCATTACATTAATTTTTCTTACCTCTGCTTCTTTTTTTCCAGAACACAACAACTATTTATACTAGTACAAAAGTTAGCTTAAATCTCTAAGCAATCACCTAATTCCACTACAACCATTCCTATCACATACCTGTTGTTCTAACTTTATGCTTAAAATAAGGTATACTACACACTTAAACTATTACATCAAAATATTAGAATCAGCAAAATATCTCATTCTCCAACATCAATGAACTTGTTAAAAATCCGTATGACATACCTATCCATGGCAGACTGACTTAGATAAACAGGGGTTGGATCAATATCATTTGTTGGACTATACGGTTGCACAGCACGCATGTCATCAAGACCAAGAATTGCATCAGCATGTTCATGAGTCAAAATAATCTGCATTTCACACAAAATTAGTCCTAGCTAGGATTCTCAGAAAATCCAATTGACTATTTTCCAATAAACTAGTCGTTGAGCAGCGAGAAAATGCTTTCAATCAAAGAAGTGCAATAAAGGTAAAAATGACTCACAGAATCCACTCGAGGAATCTTGTAGAAAGTAAACCACCTAAGCACTTGCTCTCTAAAAGTCTTCCCAACATCAATCAATATATAGCTATGTTTATCATCACTCTGACAATAATCTATAAGAAGAGACGTATTGCACCTGCAGATTTAAAATAATTAAACACACAAACATCAATTTACTATTCCTGATTTTCTCGGCAACCAAACAAGTTCAAAAACAACTAAAAAAAATTACAGATCTAATGAAACAGAACCTATAGTTAGGGTTTTTCTCAGGAGGAAGAGAGACAGCTTGGGAGCAAACATGGCAAGGCGGATCTGACGACTGGATCAAGCACAATAAGGAGGGGACGGAATTGGAACAACCAGTTCCGAGAAAGATTAGAGACGATCCAACATTATCGTTATTAGCAATCGATTGAGAATTGAGAGCAATGCGATTATCTTTAGACTCCATTGAATGCACTTTGAGTTTGTTTAAGCTTTGCTCACTCTTGTTCTTATACATGAAAAACGAATGAAAGAAACAGAGAGACTTTTTATAAAGTCGCGTGAACAAAACGTGAGAGACTTGAGAGGGAATTTATAAGGAGAGCATATGCCCGCGAAAGTTTTTCTTCTTTTATCACTTTTAGGCGGCTGGTTGTTGTTTTTTTGTTTTTTTAAGCTAACGTGGCAGCAATCGGACGGTTTGAAGATTTATATTGGAAAATTTAAAAAAAATTTAAAAAAGAAATAAATTACCAATATCAAATTGAAAGTAGAAAAGTAGTAGTATTAAAAAAATTATTTAAAATTTTTAAATCATCTATATAAGCTTGCTACATTTTTTAAATGTGTGTATATAATTTAGTAATGGCATCCCAATAGGCTATCTAAATATCTCCTTAACTAAAATTATAAAGTCATATCACACTATTTTTCTTCTAATAAATTCTTTATTTATCTTCATTATTTAAAATTTTTTAGGAGTCTACTTCTCTCTCCTCAAAGTTAAGAAGAGAGATTGGCTCCGTATCTAATATTTTAATTTTTTTTTTTTTTTCGTTTCTTTCATTTTTTAAATTATTATTATCATTATTATTTATCAAAAATTTATTATTATTAAATTACTATATTATTATTAAAATAGTATTTTAATAAAATAGATTATTCTTTTTTAATAATAAAATTTTTATATAAAGTTAAATAAATAAAATTATAGTATAATAATAATAATAGTTTGTTATAATATTTTATATAAAAATTTATATAGAGTAAAAGAAATGATATTGCAATAATAATAATAATAATAATAATAATATTTTCAAAAAGATTTTTTTTTAACCGCAAAAAATTGATGTAGAGTAAAAGAAATGAAATTATATATTTACGTATAAAGAAATTGAAATGTGGATTTATTAATAAAAAATAAAATAGGGAGTGAAATAAAGAGTGTTATTGAAGTATATAAATTTTTCGAGATAAGTTAAAATACGGAGTTGAATTGTTTATAATATAATAAAGAGTAAAATAAATATGATTGCCGGGATACTATAAGAGAATGCTATATATATATATATTTGAGAGAGAATTAAGATTTAATATTAATAAAATTCGAATCATAGCGACTTGCACTTTTAATATTGTTTTATCTTATCATTGTACTAAAACATCATTTGTAAATATTATAGGTTACAAATTAAAAAAAAAAAACTTTACTTTGAATTGTTCATGGCAAAAAAATTTACTTTGAATTGTAAAAAAAATTAAGAAATTTCAATGTATAAAAAAAAATTACAATGATGAATTAAGCAGTGGCTATTATATATTATAATTATGGTCAAAGTTTCTTTCTAATCATTGATCATTTTAAAATAATCTACATAGTTTTAGAATATATATATTTTTAGACTAATCTAATTCAAATCTATTTTAAACAAAATGCTTTATAATACTAACATTTATTATGGAACTACTTTTATGGATTATTGCATGATATGGTAAAATTGGATTAAATTAACCATATCAAAATAGCTGAAAATAAAATTTTATTTTATTTTTATAAATTTATTAGATTCAAAATCAAAATCTCACAATTCTATAGATAATTATAATATCATTAAATTAAAATCTCATTAATATAAAATTTTAGTATTTATATTTAAATATTAGAGTTTTAAAAAGGTGACAATAATTTAGCAGCCTTAAAATTCCACAAATCAATAAAGGAAATTTTCTTAAAGAGAGTTGAAAATATTTAGATAAATACAAGTTTAAAGTTAAGCTTGAGATGATGACATTGACAAGTTAAAAGTTCATCAATTAACATATTTCTTGTGTCACATGAAAAATTCACCATTCCTTTTTTTTTAGGTAAAATAATAAATTTGGTGTACCAACCTGACACAATTGGATAATTTGATATTTTAACTTTTAAAAGTTTCAATCTAGTATGTCAACTTGATAAAAACTCACAATCAAGTATAATTTACAAGTTACTAACCGTTAACCTTTATATAGCATGCTCATGTGGATAAGAGAGAATTTTGTAGGATTCTGATTGGTTTGCTGGAAATGACATGGAGGTTGTGCTAATTGCTGACATGGACGGGCTTCTGAATTCCTTAAATGCCCAACGGTAACAATCCCTAATTTATAATTTCTCTTTCTCTGATCTCTTTCATTTTCCCAATCCTCAACAATAATAATCTTTCTCTCGTCTCTTTCATTATTTGTAATTGATTTCTATTAATGCAATAGAAGACGATGGTGAGCTTTGTAAGTGTCAGAAGCGTTGCGCATTAAGAACATCTTGGACCAACAAAAACCTAGGTAGAAGATTTATGTGCTGCAAGCTAGGTGAACGCAATGGAGATTGTGATTATTTTGGGTGGGTTAATCCTGAGATTTGTGAAAGGGCAAGACAAATAATATCTGGATTACTGCGGAGGTTGGATAATGTTGAAGCCAAAAGGGATAGGAGCTGGAGAAGGGAGAAGTGGTTATGAGCATGGGCAATTTTCTCCGTTTTGATGTTAATTTTCAAGCGATAGGCATTTAGGGTTTAGAAAAATCTAATATTAGATGGTATGCAGTGGGTTAGTAGTTATGCATTGTAGTTAACAATAGGACTCAAATTGTGAAGTAGGGTTTATCCTTAATTTAATTTTGTAATGAAAACTGAATGTAATTATGATGTTTTGTGAAATGTATTAACTAATTTGCATTGTTTGCAATTACAGTAGGTGTGATTTTGTCTTGTTCAAGTTGATTTGGTGCAATGTTGTGTTGTGGCTACAAAGTGTTTGATAAAAAGTTTGAATGAACTCTAATGATAATGTAGAGCAAATTGTAACACTTATACTAGTCTCTTTCAAATGGTCACCTGAATTCTTGAATATATAACACTGATAGTAACACTTATATATACTCTTAGGAGTGAGCACTGGTCGGTTCGATTTTTGAACTGAATCAAACCAGCAACCAGAATAAACCGAAATTTTCAATATTAAAAACCAAACCAACTGAATTATAAGTAAAATTGAATCAAACCGAATTGAAAAAAATCAATTCGATTCATCGGTTTTCATTTTTTAAAATTTTTTTCTCTTAATTTTTTAAAACAGAAAAAATTAAAATTTAAAAAAAAAACTATAATAAAAAAAAAGATTATTAATTTTTTCAATTTTATTCGATCAATACTTCAACATTTTGCAATTTAATATTAGAAATATATAATTAATTCAAAATATAATTAAAAAGATTATTTTATTTATAAAATCATATCAGTTATTCTCCATAATTTTCAAATAATATGTTAATTCAATTACTAACGCTTTTAATTTTGAAATTTATTTATTATAATTTGAAATTTGAAATTTATTATATGTATAATTTTCATATCAATATTTTATTTAAAAAATAAATATTGAAAGGAGACTAAAATTAAATTTATAATCAATTTAGATATACACTTTTATTAAATTAAATTTACATATATACTTTGATATTAAGATTGATTTGAAATAATTTAAAATCATATATATTTTTAAGTATAATTTTCAATATAATCAATACTTTTATTTAATTATTAAAAAAAATTTGAAACACATTTTAATCTAAAAGAATCTTGTACTAAATTATTTTTTAAATAATCAAATAAAATTTATTGATTATTTTAAAAATTATACATAAAAATATTATATCATTTTAATAAAAAATAAGTTGTTTAAATATAAAAATAAATTTATTTTAATAAATTTCGGTTCGGTTCAGTCTATTAGTTTTTTTGTACTAAAAACCGAACAGAAATAATCGAAATTTTTTATATTGAAAACCGAACCAAATATTTCAAAACCAAACCGAATTGCTTAATCGGTTCGGTTCGGTTATTCGGTTTTAACCGAATAATGCTCACCCCTACGTACAAGACTATAAAATGAATCAAACAAAGATGATATGCCAATCAACATAATTAACTCGTTCAAATTTTTGGGCTGCATAACTTGACAAATGATAGACAAACCAGAAATTCCCCCACAACCCGCCCAAGGAAAAACAGAAAACATAACAATAAGTTTACTAAATAAGAACTCCCACATCTGGCAGGCCTATTCGAGTGTCTCAATTGTACTATAATTTCAATGGCTTATTATAAAGGAAGTTATGATGCAGCCAACAAAGAAGCTCCAGAAAAAGAAAGTTTAAAAATTTAGGATAAAATTGCCAATAATTAGAAGTTAGGGCAACATTAAAGAATTCAAAATACCACCCTATATTATGTTTCACCCATAACCTCAAAGCCCCAAATGCTAGCATTCATACTAACACTGCAATAAGTGATAATGTGGCATTAAAAATACCGGAAATGAAATACCCATGAACCTATGTAATAAAACTTAAAACACATACACACTCTTAACTCTCTTTTCTAATGTCCATATAGCCTTTTTCATATGTTTCTTTCCTTTTTCTAATCATCTTCATAGCGAGAAAGGTGGAGTTGAAGCCTATGCAGAAATGATATGGTCATTTTAAGATCTTTCTTGTGTTGAAAGGAGTGGTTAGAGAGAGAAGGAAAAAGTGTAATAGACAGCAGGAGAAAGACAGAAGAAAAAAAGTCAAAACCTTCGAATGTTAAGACATTAACAACATTTTCAATTATCAGCCAAAACACATTAAAAGATCAAATGCCTTTATTTTAAATGCCAAGGCAAAAACAACACACACTTGCATATATATATATAAGTTCATTGTACAGGTGCTTAACCTTTAAACCAATTTTGTCACACCAGAAGACCCAACACCTACAGGTGTTTTTCGTTAGACCATTACTTCAACTTGTGATAACACCCAGCATTCAAGGTGTTAGGTGTAATTATCCCAAGCAAAATCATGGAACATATTTAATTGAATAAGGACAAAGAATAGAGATAAAGAATGATAGGAGAGATCCCTTCTATCAATTAAATATATACCATAATTTTTCTTGGGATAATCACACCTAATACCTTGAATGTCAGCAATTATTACAAGTTGAACTTAATGGCTTGACACCTAACTTTAGTCAAATTGAGAAATTCATAGAATCAAAACCAAGTCAAATGGCTCGAGGACAAAAGAAAAAAAAAAAGAAGGAAGAGTAAAATGAATAATCCACTTGAATAAAGAATGGGAAGGGGGAAAATTGTTGGAGTGCTGAGATTTTTTATTAGAAGTCTAAGCTAGATTAGTAAAATGTTTTGAAGTGTATTTGTATTTTGTTTTCTGTTATGTTAGTGGAGTTAGGTAGAAAGTTAATTTACTTAAAAGATAGAAAAAGGCTAAGTATGGGTTAGCATGATTAAAAGTAAGGTAGTGTTTGATAATACCATACAGCATTTAAAATTTAAAATTTCAACATTTATTAATTTTAAGTTGTTTGATAACGATCATTTAAAAGTCTCATTCAAGTTAAAATTCATTTAAAATGCTAAATCAAAATTTTTAATTTAAATTTACATTGAACGCAATAAGTGATTAGATTTTTAAATAATTTTGCAATTTAGAAATTTCGTCACTTGTATTATCCAATACTTAAAATTCAACACTTAAATTTTTTACACTTAATTTTTAATTTTACCAAACACCACCTAAGTTGGCTGAGGTATGGAGCTGTTTTAAGGCCATTATTTTGTAAACTATGTCCCCTCATCTATAAAAGAGTTGGAACAATGAATGAAGTGCCAGCCATTTGAAGGATCATTTTAAGAACATATATCTCTGAATGTGTGCTGTGTTTGTGAGCTTTCTGCCCCACCATTTCTCAACAAAAATAACAAATCCAGTTGGAATTTTGGAAGAGCAATATGTTTCTCTTACTACTATAATACTCTAGCTGGAAAAAAGGAGGGAAAAAATAGTGTTGGTGGCCATAAAATTGCAATTCTAGTGTTGGTGGACATTTGTGCAGGAGAACAACTGAGCTTTATGAGATATTCCTTTCTCACATCTTGCAACAAGTATGCACATTCTATATATATATATATATATATATATATATATAGCACATTCCTTTGTCGTGTCACCTAGCATCGACCTAGTACAAGAGCTTGCTCAAAACCTAACCCATTCTATATATATATATATATATATATATATATATATATATAGGCACACACACTTTTGTATGTTTGAAAGAATTGATTAATAAAATTGAGGAATTACAAGAAATTGTTGTTCTTAGATTATGAGATGCAATTCAACCTTAGGTGTGATACTTTAGGTGTAACATTTAAAATCCTTTTACTTCAAGATTCTTAAGAAATTGAAAGTGTGAAGCTTATTTATTACTTCTTATTGCACGTTAATTCATGTCTTAGATTCACTCATTAAAAATCCTAGAAGCATCTACTAAACCTCCAACTTAGTGTCCTATCAAATAGCTGAAATTATTGTCTTTTCCCATCTCATTTTGATCCTCAATATACCTCCTTTGCAAACCCTAATTGCACGTTCAAATAAACCTAAACACTAATCACAGCTGTTCTACATCAAGTTCTTATGTCCACCATGATACAACCACAATAATGTAAATGCCCACAGGAAGGTATTTATTGGCCTTCTTGTTCTTTCCCACTGTAGTCACAAAAAAAGGAAAGAAAAATACACCCACATGTTTTCTATGGCTGCTCTAAATCCAGCACATGATACATCCATAGACCCCAACTCCAATTGCATGCTTCTCCAAAGTTTAACCAGTCCATGAATAAAACCTTTTTTGATATTCTTAATTTCTTACTGATAAATGGGCTTGAGTAGAACTCATTCCCAAAAGCTAGCTCAAAGGAGAGAGTGTCCAATCCACATATCTACACCATAGCAGCCCAGTAACTTAGCAATGTAGGACAAATACAACTTCTATCACCCTCCCTCACGCTTAGCGTGACATGCAAATGGGCCGGGTCCAAACTCATCATCGCAGACAAAAGTCTGGCTCTAATACCATGATAAATGGGCTTGAGTAGAACTCATTCCCAAAAGCTAGCTCAAAGGAAGAGGGTGCTCAATTCACATATATACACCATAGCAGCCTAGTAACTTAGCGATGTGGGACAAATACAACTTCTAACACTTACCAAACAGGATTCTTTAGCAAAATGTGTTGATCAATGATTTCAAAGTCATGGTGCAGAACTTAGCAAATTTTACATTTAGTAGAAAAAAAGGAAGAGAAGATGACAGGAGGGAAGGAAGGGTGTGGAAGGGGTAAATCAGACAAGATAGTCGGAGACCCAACTTTGATTTTTTTTCAAATACTTGAGAAATGGAATTGTCACCAATTAAACCATTTGCCAAAAGGGCTTAATATTCATAAATTCATAAGAGTTTTAGTTAAGAGTATAAGGTGCTTCACTATAGCAATGAACTCCCATGAGTCTTTATGTGCATACACAACCTATTTCTAGAACCCTTTATTCATGCTTATTCCCAATATTGTATAGATCACATAATAATGCGATGGGAAAAGACAGTAAAATTTAAAATATATGAGAAAAACACACCTTCCAAAACCAGGATATCTGAGGATCAGTTTCTTTGTAGCCATTGTACTCTGTATGTGCCTTCCAATCTTCTACACAGACAGCACTTTCACTTCCATAGAGCATCCAATCAAGATCTTCAAGCTCTAAACTTTGGAAAAAGAATGTTTGAAGCCCCGAGTTACAAAGAATATCAGCAAAGCCTCGCGCAAAGCGAGATACCTCTTCAGAGGTAGATATGACAAAACGATGACGAATCAGAAGATTAACATAATCCTCTCTGTTCTTGCTAGTTACTGAAATGCTTTTCCCATCAGGACAAAGTTCAACAACTCTCCTGGATCCCAATTCTTCAACTTCTCTAACAAATGTTAACCCTAAAGCATCTGAATCAATGAACTCTGTATCCATTTCAAGAATCTGCTTGCAACTACTGTATAAGCATGGATCGGCATCACGTATGTCCTCCAAAGAAATATGCCTTCTAGCCAATTGCAAGAAAAAGACACGATCAAAGACAATGCCGACTTGCACTTTATGCATCAAAGCTAACGCAATCACTCTACCAGAGAAGGTAAAATAATCGAGGTGCATGGGGTCCACCTTAGATGCTGCAGAATAAAACAAAAAGTATAAGCTACACATACACTTTGTTTGCAGAGAGATACATTTATGTCATTTGAACATTATGCGCATTGAATAAAAAGAGTTGAGTTTCGAAATCAGTAGTTTTCAATTTTGAATCACAATAATTCTTCTAGAAAAGAGATGGAAAAGGATTCTTAAAAATGCTAGTAAAAATGCAGGGACTGTAGCACATAACCATTAAATATTCACAAACAATCTAACTGCAGAACAATGTTTCAGCATGCAATGTCCCTGTGAATGTAGCAATGATAATGGCGAATTTCAATGCCAAACAAATAGCTCCAGAAATACATGTGTTTTGACATGCCTAAAGGCAAAATACCATTTGGGTAACAGTTGCAATCTCTCTATTGTTTCCACCACCAGGGAATGAAAGGGTTCGTACATGTCAGCATGATTTGGTGATGCAGACAAGTAACACCATGCATGACTAGGAATTACATTAATAATCACCAGTATAGTCGACTAAAAGTTAAGAAGTCCAAATTTCATGTGGAGTTGGAGTCCAACTAATTTTTAAAGGTTTAGTCACCTTTTTTTAGCATAGGTTAAGTCACATTGAGTCAATAAAATTCCAACAATTTATGCTTTTATTTTCTAAGTTGTGTGATGAAATTCTAAACCTAGAAAGTGTTTGACAGGAGTGAGTTACTAGTGTGAGGCTAGCATTTTTATTTTATTAGCTTAAATTTTCTTTGTTTTTTCTGAAGGCAATCAGATCGGCTAAACTAAATTTTAAGCCCTAATTCTTGAGTCTACAAACCCTAGACCTAATTTCTAATAATCAAGTTCTCATTAATTGTTCTACATCACGGGGAAAGCTAATGCAACAACTTGTTTGAGTGTCAATTTGTCATGCCTACTGCAATTATGTAATTTCAAATGCACTTATAAATATTTGATTTAAGCATGAATTTTCTTTCTCCTTCACACATCTAAAATTTGAATCATGCAATTTGAACCAAAAACTCAAAATAACTTCTTGGGTTTCAAATGAACCATAATGTTGTGTTTGGATAGAGATTTGGTTTGGATTTAATAATAAATAGGTTTCTTTAAGCAATTAAATCCAAGATTAGAAGTTAGATTTGTAAATCTAAATTAAAATCCTTATCTGAGGGTAGATTTTAGAAATACCAATATAAAGACGTAATTTCACGTTCATAAATCTATTCAATTACTAAAACTCATCCAAACAACTCAAACATAAAACACATCAATATACCTTCATTTGAAATTCTTCCATCCAAATATAGCATATGAAAAATCAAACCTCAATAATATCGAAATTTACTTGTCAAGTTGAAAAGCAACAAGATTCTAAGTTTCTCCAACCCTTAGCATTACATCCACAATCCTATTGGATGCACCTAGGATTGAATTTGAACCACACACTCTAAAGATGCACAATTGTCAAAATTTTCTCTAATTTTATTGACAATTCTTGTTAAATAACTAATTATAAGCATGGACATATAGAGATTTAAAATATTTCTAGACATATGGGCTCAAACTCTTATTCCTTACGGGATTTGCATATAAAAGTCAGCTAAGTTCAAAAGACTAAACAACAACTCTCACAAAATAGGTAAGATCCAGGAGACTACAGCAAGCTCATTCCATCAAAAGGCTTAAGAGGGTTAATAACTCTGGTGCTAATCAAACTTTGACGTGACTTTTATTTGGGGTTAGTTTCACTCATGGCCACTAAACTTATTACTACATTTCACGATGATCGCTGAATTTCACTCTGTATCATTAATTTTTGTCCAAAACTTATGATTGTGTTAATTGTGTCCCAATTTCTAAACTTAGTTGCAATTATGTCCAAGTGGTCAAAATTGAAATAAAAATAATATTTTGTTATTAATTGATACAAAAGACAATTTTCAACATCTTTTACTTTCCCCCTTTCCCTCACCCCTTCTCTCTACCGCAACCCATCCCCCCTTTCTCTTTCCACCACCTCCAACACCCATCCTTATCTTCTTTATCAAAGAAGGAACAAGAGCTTATGCCTTCCAAATTCTTGAAATTAGAAGAATCCATCACCAAATCATTGGCCATTGAAGCCAAAGACAAAACTCGTCTAGTGTCAAAGATCTCTGATAGTTTTGAAGAGCAATCTTCATCAGCAGAATCTTGGTTCAACGCTCTAGGTGATTCTCATCTGGGTTTATTGTCTTGGGATTAAAAATGGGTCTTTGATGAGAAAGGGAAATGGCATGGTGCTTGTTATGGCAAAATGAATTGGTGCGGGCTTGACCAAAGTGGTTGCAATGAAGATAGATCTGAGATTTCCCCAACAAGCAATAGAAGGTGGGCAATGATTTTGGGAATTCTTAAGGGCAGATGGTGATGGTGGGTGGAGAAAGAGAGAAGGAGACACCTTGAGGACTGAGGCAGAGGAGGAAGGGATAGCAGAGGGAGGAGGAAAGGAGGAGGAAAGGAGGAAGAGATAAAATATAAAAATTAACTTTTTATTTCAATTGATTATAAAATATCATTTTAATTTCAATTTTGACCATTTGGAAATAATTGTAACTAAGTTTGGAAGTTGGTACAAAATTAAAAGTTTTTAACAAATTGCAAAAACACAAGCTTTTGGATTTTTTTTTTTTTTTTTTTTTGTTCATTACACATTATTATGAATCATAATCAATTTCAGTAACTAGCACAAAACATGGAGATTAAAGATCTAACCTTGCCACCACCAAAAAGAGTCAATAATGTAACAGAAACCAAATGTTTTATGACAAATTTGCAAAGCAACAGAAAAATCAAAATGAATCGACCTTGTAATTCCAGTAAGGCCTAAATAAACTCTCTTTGACATTATTTCTGTCTTGTTACAAAGTGAAGTCAAGCTACATTCCTTATAACATGAGTTGAGTGACTAAGGTTGAGAAAGGCTAAAAAAGACATGAGAAATGCTAGTTTGAGAAGTGGGGAATCAGGTAGCAAAAGCTGGAAAAGCAGCAGGAAAAAAGAAAAAAAAAAAAAAAAAAAAAGAACAGAACCCCTTTATATTGGTAATGACCATTATAACCATTTTGTATTGATAACGATGGTTATTGTTACATCATGACCATTTTGCCATTCCCCAAAAAAAATTTTAAAAAAAATGTATCTTATACATAGGGCATAGAGTAACGAGACATTCAAAATCCATTAAATAACAGTCATTGTAAAAGAAATTCCAGTAAGTCCTAAATAAACTCTTTGACATTATTTCTGTCTTGTTACAAAGTGAAATCAAGCTAAATTCCTTGTAACATGAGTTTTGAATGAAAAAAAGACTTGAGAAATGCTAGTTTTGAGAAGTGGGGAATCAGGTAGCAAAAGTTAGAAAGCCAGAAGGAAAAAAAAGAGGGAAAAAAAAAAAAGAAAAGAACCCCTTTATATTGGTAACGACCAATATGACCATTTTGTATTTATAACAATGGTTATTGTTACATAATGACCATTCTGCCATTCCCCAAAAAAAAATTTTTTAAAAAATGTATGACAGTAATGAGACATTCAAAATGTATGACAGTAATAAGAGTAATGAGATTCAAAATCCATTAAATAACAAACATCACCTAACATGATAGACATTATTTAAAACCTAGTTCACATAAAGATCTTGGATTCCAGTAATATACTAATCTCACAATCCTAGGAATCCCACATTGATATGGGGGAATCTGATTCCCAAGTTTGAAGAGAGGTATTTCACACTCCCAAGCATTAGAGATGTGAGATAATTATATGAACAGTTATGCCCATACTATTATGACTATTAAGATAAAAGGCACTCAGTATGAATAATAATTATTACTAACACCCAATTAAAAGGATGTTTTTCTCAACCAATCAAAAATCATATTTAAGTATATAATACCTTCATATAGCTCTATATATATATATATATATATATAGTCCATGTCAGCCAACCACAATAACAAGGTTATATCTTACATGCAATTCTTTACGAATAGTAGTAAGAGTCATCTTTTCTTACATTTCTCCTTTTCTCCATATACTTAGAATACACCACTATCACTCATCAAGTGTTTACGAGATATTGGTTAGCTAAAGAAAACAATCATAGAGGTAACATAGGATACAAAGAAAGCTTGATACATTGACATTAAGATTAGGACACGGTAAACTAATAAAGAAAGGATAAGCAAATGGTTGAATTCACACAATTAGGGCTCGAAAAACAATAGTAGATCATAATTAATACGGAGCTTTTTAGATAAGTCAAGTGAACAAGAATGAACTGCTAGTCTAATACTAATAGGGTTTAGAATGCACTCTATCAAGAAACTTATACTTTCCAAGGCTAGATTTGCACCACACAATTTGAACTGATGCATAATTGTAGAGAATTCAATTCATTAAATAACAACTAATAAATAAAACATTAAAAACTATCTCATAATAGCTCTAAACTCACAAGTATTAGAATTCCTAATGCATGAAAGAATAGGACTCTCACATCCCAAAAATGAATAAAAACCTTTTTTACCACTAGACTAGTTGGGACTTCATTAAGACTGAAACTACAAATAGACCTTCACAAACTATGTCTGATGATAACTCTAAATTCCCCCCACCCCCAATTAAAGCTTGAAGTTTTATAAATTTTTCCCTTTCTTTTGTTTTTTCAGAAACTTCAAATGAATCCTATCAAGTGCTTTACTTATAATTGAAACAATTTGGTGTTTTCATATAGATAGGAAAGCTACAAAAGATTAATTTTCACCTTTCTATCAATGCACAGACTTCAAAGATAAATTTTGTGTTTACATAGGATAAACAGTTACTATGGGATATTCAAAGGCCTTCTTAAAGGTATCTTTTGTTGCTAATCAACTGGAGAACATCACTTAGTAAGAAGTTCTCTTGTCTTCCTTTTCCTATAACATTCATTATCCTGACTTGTATTTATTTATTCTTCTCTCTAATAAATTCCTTTTCTTATGCGGAAAAGAAAAAACAAAAAAGCAGAAGTTAACAACCTGCCAGCAATTATATTAGTGATAAAGTAATTTCACTTGAAAAAGCATGCCATTTTGATTCAGGAAAGAGAAGGTGAACTTTCTGTCACTACCAATAGGGAAATAAAAATTTGAATCAAACAAGTAATAGCAAATTCCCCAATTCATGGTAATCTAGAGGCATTACAAGGTATCCCAAAATAGTTCAGAGTGGAAACAAAAAATCCATATGGCCGACCCCAATTAATTTTGAAAGGCTGAATTGAATTGAGTTGAGTATGGTAATCAATTCTCAGCATTTCCTACTGATTTCCTATTTTTAGCAAAAATTTACCACAGAGACTAATGTATATATAATGTGTAAAACAGAAGTTTCACCCTTCAGTGATACCCAAAGTTAAATCACAAAGTAGTATCAACAAAACATAAGAGTTCCACTAGAATCATCAAGAAGTTCACCCACAAATCAAACCATATTTAGTCAAATGTTGAATTTTGTAACCAGCCAAAATTATTATCTCAATAGTTATGTTAACTTCAAAATGATTAGACATGCATGACTACATTCTTCAGATTAAGGTGTATCACTTCTGTGAATAAAATCAACAATACCATGACTGCAGGTGGAAAATAAGACACTATCACATACTAAACCTAGTCTCACATATATTATTGGAAGTGCACTAATAGTCCCACCAACTGTTTTCTTTTTCCAATGTGAACTAATGCAAATCAATGTTATCCCTTATATGACAGTTTTCAACACGATATACTAGACATTAGGCAACGCAACATACTGTTTAAACAAACATTATCATCTGCTAGGAGTAAGAAAATAACTGAACCATCAAAGCATGCATCAAAAAGCTGGTGGAAGCTTACCAGGATTAGGAAAAAATCTTCTCCGATCATTTGGACAGGCAACAAAAAGGGCATTTTGTTGATTGAACAGTGCTTGGACAACCAAGAAAAACCACTCCCGCAATACACCAGGACCAGTAGCTTCCTCGTTTTTAAATTCCATAAATAGACCACCATGCAGTGCCTCAGGGTCTGCTCGTGCTATGTACTCAAATGACTCTGCCAACAACTGCGACCGGTCAATGAGCATCTCATGCAGTTCCTCATAATCTTCTTTCACCTCAGGGAACATCATCATGGCCAAATGCCTTCTGGACTCAAAATCAGTCACATCCTTATGCTGAAGAAGCCACTGATGATCATCATTCCGCTTTGCATATTTGACAATTAGCACGCACAGGGAAGCCTTCCTAAGCCTCAAAACTGCCCAAAATTGTTCTTCAGCATTTTTATAAAGTTTGGCAATGTTATTCAATTCCTTCAAAATGGCAAGATACTGACACCATCCTGTGCGAGTAGACTCACCTTCTCCATTTGATTTCAAAGGCAAGCAACCCTCCATTTTAGCAAGGCATGTTTCCATCTTCATCAGTAAATCATTAAATATAACATGAAGTTGCTCAATCTCCTCCGCATATAATGGATGACTAAAACCCCTCTTATTCAAAGGCATAGAAATGGGAACCTGAAAACCCACTTGCTCTGTAATAGTCGTATGCAAAGGGAGCAAGAAGGCCGAAAAGTCTCGAACATCACTTGGCAGTGGCCCCACGCTGCTAGTAGACTCCATACTTGAAACCAAATCCCTAGATAACCTATTTGCTAACTCACTAACAAACGGGAAAATGTCCTGTGTCACAATCAATCCCCTTACTTCCTCCCCACCACCATACTTCAAAAACCCACGACATACACCCATATTCTCCAACAATGATCCAAGAGTACTCCGGCAAGAGAGATACAAAGGGTCATCATGAGCAACCTTTCTAAGCAACTTACAAAACTCTAACACTATAGGTGCACACTGTGTATGCAAAAGTTTTGGCAGTGAAATCCTACATGAATTTAAAAAATGCCTAATTGAATTCTCGGCACATTCCTTATTACCTTTAATGGTTGAAACATAAAGCATTACCAGAGCAGCAGGGGCAGAGGATGACATAAAAATCTGTAAATGCCCAATTGCTGTCTCATTTTCATCTTTTGCCGTTAGAGTAAAGAATTCGTCCATCAAGCTTTTAATGTGTTTTGAGGCGTAAAGATGGCAAGGCGATCCTTGGCGAGGCGATCCTGCTTTACATAACCGAGAAATAAAGGAAACCAGATCATCAATTAGCTGACAGGTCTGCGGATGCTTGGTACTTCGCATTCGCCCCACTAAGTGAAGCCCCGCGTCATTCTGAATTGAACACTCCGCTAGTGACTGCTCCCACTGGAGTTGCTTCCCCCTGTATATCAGCCTCTGCTCGATAACCGGAATTCCGGTAATAGCCTGAATCCGCTCGTGGAGCGATTTCACAGTGTCATCCGAATTGGCATGTATAACAATGTGGTTGCCATCGGAAATCATTCTTATGAAAAATTGAAGCCTAGACGCTGACCGACTGGGCCCCGGAGGAGAGGAGGAACAGGAGCAATGAGCGGATTTCGCATCAGAAACACGAGTATCGAGGTGGTTTGAGGAAGAGGGCGACGATGATTGATTCTGGCCGGTGGAGGAGGAATCCACGGCGAGGGACTCGTCTTTACGCATCCTAACGGAGACTAGGTCCGAGAAATCCAAGTCGTCATCGTCGTCCAAGGTAGGGGCGTAATCGTCCAATTTGCGCTTGGACGAGACGCGGTGATCGTGCCCGTTGACAGCGGTGGTAGAGGAGCGTTGGGAGGGGCAATCAACGGTGGGGGATTGGAGTAGAGACATTTGACGGTGGGAGCCCCCGCCGCTACGGTGGGGGAGAGAGCATGGGATCAAAGCCAAACCACAAAAACCCTAACTTTGTTGTGCTTGAAGCGGAAGTAAAACGAAGAGGTATATAAGAAAAGAAACGAGAGAGGAAATTGATCGGAAATTTTCTCTGTGTTTTTCTTCGTTTCAGAGCCGTCATCACCTAAGACTGTCATCTTACGCTATTTATTTTTTATAATTACCCAAATATACTGGGGTGTTGTTAGGTGTGGACTTGCTCATATTATTACCGTGAGATATTGGGATCATGCGCACACTTTGAATGGTTTGGATCCATTACGGCGGTGCAGTGGAGTATGTGAAACAAAGCCCAAAAACAAAACCCAACATGACACTAAATCCAAACCCCAAATTTAATAGGGATTTTTACATAAATATACCAAAAATTGAAAAATATTAGAAAATACGCCCACAACAAAATTCTTACAAAAAGTTTCCTTTCATATTTTTTTTATTACAAATATACTCTCTCATGGAACTTGACATAAAAACGCAAAAAACTGAAAATGTTCACGTGCTTTTTGTTCACGTAAACCACTTATTTTTCAAAGCTTATATATGCAGCTATCTTCATTCTCAAAATCACAAGTGTTAGTCTCAAAAGTCACCCACCACCTTTAATAAACAGTTGTTACAAAAGCCAGTGAGTCAATGCTAAAAAAAAAAAAATTTATAATATATAAATTGGCGATTTTTTGAGACACACACTGTTACAAAAAAAAAAAGTGAGGCTAGAGGATTACAAAATACAGTGTACATGCAGAGAATGGTTCAAGGGAATGTGCATTAGTTGGTTGATGAATGGCATTTTCCTTGTGAAAGTGACAAATGTCTTTGAGGGAAGATTGTATATATTTTTTGTTTATTTTTGTTCTTACTTCTTATGAGCATACAATGGGGATAGGAATACATGCAAGTTTGATCAAGTATTGTAATGTATTATTTTTTTAATTTTATTTTTATATTAATAAAAAT
>CATKHJ010172429.1:0-48238 GCA_949750685.1 Vernicia montana | reverse complement strand
AAAAAAATTAAAAAAATAATAATAAACATTAAAATTAAATAATTTTCTAAAAGGAAAATCATAAAATATTTATTTAATTAACTCAAAACATTACAAATTCTATTAAATTGATGATCTATTACAAAATAAATTTAAGAGGTTAAAAATAAAAATAAAAACAAAAAAAAGTTAAAAAAGTAATTAAAAAGGTCTAAATATGAAAAAATGAAAATTAAGAGGCTATAAATGTTAAAAATATAAAAAATAGGACATATGACGTAAATTTCTCTTGATTTTTTTTATTTTGTTTGGTTGAATTTAGCATTGATCAATGTTACTTTCTAAACTTGATTTCTTTCCCTTTTTCTTTTCAACTCATTCAAAACAAAGATTGAAAAGTTAATCTTGATTTACTATACTTTATGGGCTTTACATTAATAGTATGTTGTTGTTATCATAAGTCCATAATTTATCCTCATTACACAAATCGTTGTGGAAAAAAAAAAAAAAAAAACCTAAAATTTTACATAATTTAGGATGCTATATTGAGTATCTACGTGATTCCAATTATTTCACATGGGGTATAAAAAGGATGCAAATATGAAATTTTTATTTTTGAGTGGAGGTTGAATTTAATATTAGTGATATTTGAACCTTCAAGTCCTTTAAAAATTTAGAATATTAATTAATAATAATGTAATTGTCAATAATGTAAATATGATGAAAGGATTTGGATTTATAGGTATTTTGTTGTTAAAATCAATATTTTTGAATCCGATCCGGTTTAAAAATTAGTGAAAACAGATGATTACGAATCAAAAATTTAATCGAAGTCAAATTGGAATTAAACCATAGTTAAATTAAATATATAATAAATATTTATAAAATATATCATAATTAATATTGCCTATTAAAAATATGATAAATAAAACATATTAAAATAAAGTAAATAAATAAGCAAATGAATTAATA
Source organism: Vernicia montana (assembly GCA_949750685.1). NCBI lineage: Eukaryota > Viridiplantae > Streptophyta > Magnoliopsida > Malpighiales > Euphorbiaceae > Vernicia > Vernicia montana. The sequence continues at coordinate 47,287 of CATKHJ010172429.1, read as the reverse complement.
TAATTTTTAAATATCAAAAATGTTGAGATAAATAATTAAATTATTTTAGAATAATAACAAAATTTTGAGGAAGAGATCACAAGGATCCCTTTTGGACTAGGAGTTTGCTTGCCAAACACAAATTAAAGATCTGTGTTGAATCCTCCACGGTGCAAGACTAATAATTTTTTTTTTTTTTTTTCCAATTAAGCTTGATTTGGGAATCAGTTGATTCGCTTAAATTGTGATCGGATTGATTGATTCATCAGTTATCTGACCGATTCAAATGAATTTAATCTAAATTTTTTTAAAAGAGAGTTTAATATATAAATCAGACTGATTATTGATCTGATTACTAAATTTTTCAATCCAATCAGTTAGTTGGATTCAATTTTTAAAACTATGGTTAAAATTTCGAATTTTCAATATTTTCCTTCCATCTTGATTTTAAAACTATTTATAAATATTCAAATCATAATATCCTTTTTCCTTGAAAAGTAATTTAAAAATGATTTAACAATAACATGTGGGCCTTAGGGTAGGTAAGGCAGAATGGGTATGCCCTGGTTTCTGGGTGGAGTCCCACCATCAAAGGCCTAATAATTAGTTACACCAATCATTAATCCGAAACGAAAAACTAACACGAACCATGTGGAAATTTGACTATAATGACAAAAATTCTGAATTAAAAAAATAATAATAATAATAATAAAAGGACATATGATTAATTGATTATGATATGGATAGATTGCTTGCCAAATTTGGAGAAGCATCTCCACCTATGTCTATGAATTGAAGATCGATATAGCTTTTGCCATTCATCCTAATTCCTACACACACAGATTAAACACAACTAACTAACGCTATCAATTACTTTAATTGCTTTGTAATTATAGTACCTTCCAAACGAAAATTAAGCCCATAATTTCTTTTGGTTGTCTATAATTATAAATCATTGATAATCACTCCATTTGAAGAAAGGGAAAAGTCAACTTGCTACAGTTAACTCAAACTCGAAATTCTAACAAGAGCAATGATTTCAGAGTGGGGTGCCTGGAATTCTCTTGCATTCATCTGGTCCCATACGGACATCGGGACATGGTTTCTAAATGATAAAAACCAGCTGGCTTACTTTTGTATTTTTAGTACCTATATTACCCTTAGTTATTTTTAAAGATTTTTAGATTTCCAACATTTACTTCTTCTTCTTTTTTCCCTACAATTCTCCAACTTCACTTTTTTTTTTTTTTTTTTTTTAATTTAAAATTGTATACCTTTCTAAAGCTAATTTATTATTTATGTGGTATAGGAATTTAATTTATCATAAGGGATAAAAGTGGCATCCAATATCCTTTAATAATATGGAGGCACATGTCTCTAGAGCCCCATTTTTCCTATATTTTTTTTTAAGGTAAAATATATATTAATTCATTGAATCTAAAGCTAGTAAATCAGAAATAAGAAGGAGGAAGAATAAAATGTCACTCCTTAGAATCAAACTGAGAACCAATAATCTTAGCCATCAAATGAGCTAATTGGTTCGCTGATCTTTTAACAAAACATAACTTATACATAGCTAAGTCACTTAATAAAGAAAAACAGTCTTGAATAATTAGCCCACAAGATGAAAGATCAGGCGCAGGCTGTGTTAAAACTTTATCGACATCTAAGCAATCAGTTTCTACAATAGCTTTCTCTATACCCATTGACTTGAGCCAAGACAATACTTCTCTATACGCCATTGCTTCTGCAATGTTCGGGTCTAATGGGCATTGAATATACCCATTTTTTGCAGCAATGAAAGACTCGTTATCATCTCGGATAATGCCACCAAAACTAACTTTCTGCGAATTAAAGAACAGAGAAGCATCATCTATATTTCCTCTGTATTAAGGTAAAAATAAGGTAAAAAAAGGGAGTCCATATCTCATCCTCAACTCTCATTTTCTCTACATTTTATTTATTTTTCTCCTTCAACCTATTGATTTAGGCATTGGAGACTCCCCACTGAGTCCACTCAAAGAGTCTCTGATCTATTTTTTCCTTTGTCTACAGGTCTTATTTCATCACCTTTACATTATGGGTTCTCTAAAAATGCAAAAAGGTCTATGAAAACGACAGACTAAGTTGTGTTCCTCCCTTTCTCTTTCGACCAAAAACACTAGATTCGGCCACAAAATTCTGCTTACCAACCCCATATGTGCTCCATACAATTTTCAAGTTAATGGAAACTCAAAAATCTTAACATCTAACAAAGATCCAAGCTCATTACCGAAAATGGACACCAAATTACCAAAATTACACCAGAATCATCATCACTGGCGAGAGGGTGGCCGACCACCGTCAATAACTCCTTCATCTAAGGTGGCACGCTCCCCCAGGCATTAAGACAATCCAGTTGCTCTTAAAAAATTCATTTTTCAAGCTCAATTCTAAACAAGCTACAATATTTTTGCCACATGTCAGTGTACTAGTACATCATCTACACTATATCTTTGCTTCTTCAATCATAGCATGACACTGTCTAGAGTACCAATACTTAGCTACACCCAAACAGATCTACCTTATCTTATAAAAAGATCACCTCATTGCCACGTGGCCCAATGAGAGAGTGCCACATTATTGTCGAACTGATGGGTCTACCACGTTAGCGACAAGGCTCTCTAACTACCACATCATCATCCCACATCAGATGCCACGACATCGACAAAGTGATTCGGCTGCCACGTCAGGCGCTCCAACTGCCAAGTCAATTGAAGTTGAAGTTGTTTACTGATATTTTTTTGTAAAGCAGTTGCTAATTAGTATATTTTGATTGTAATTATGTAGCAAAGATAGCTTTAGGTGTGACAATTATCAATGGTATAGGGGTACTGATATTAAATTTGATTTAGGTCATACAGTTGACATGTATGAGGCATGTAAAGCCATACTCTTAGCTATTTTTGTGATTTGGTGTTGAAACTGCATAAGTGTGATTGGTTTCAACATTGAAATCATATTCATACCTCGTTTTAGGGTTGTATGACAAATTATAGTACCTGTTTTTTGATATATAAAATTATATTTATATATATTTTGAAAATTTTGCCTATAGATTTATTTGTTTATATTTTAATTTAACAAAAAAAATTATTGTCTCTATAGTCACGCTCATTATGAAGGTGTCACTCTCGTTACAAGCCAGTCACCCTCATTACAAGCAGAGTGAAAGCTCGTTACATATATGTAACGAACGTTACCTATCAATGAATTGCATTAGAAATTTTAAATTCCTATTCGCCTCCCCCCCTCTCTCTCTTTAGGAATTTCCATATAAGAGTTTAACAAAAATAAAATACAATTTTAGGCTCCCCATGACCACATTATAGCCATAACATTTGTTACTTGACCTAACCTACAAAAACAAAGTCAATAAACACCAGCCAATGCAGAACAAGCTTTTTCATTTTTTTTATGCCCATCCATGAAGAAATCATAGGAATACCTATAGTACCAATAGCAACCCCCCATAAAAATATCCTCCCAAAGCCCATCATAGTGTTTCTTTTCGAAATATATTTCTTCTCCTTCTCCAACCTGTTGGCCTTCCTCAATAATGCATTGATTATGTTCTTCGCACATTCAGGGTGCTCCGGATCAACCCACACAAAGTACCTACAGCGACCACGAGGGATATGAATGGAAAAAAAAAAATTTAACCCCAACTCAACAGAATCTCCAAGCCACAACTTATTAAAACATAAATTCACTAACTTACCTCATAATTTTTGCACTCATAAAATCTTCTCCCAGGATTATCTTCAATCCAGGATGTTCTAAGTGGAGCTTTTTTACCACACTCATAGATCGGCACTCAAAATTCCACTTGCAATTCGAGCATCTTCGAGAATATGAAGAAGAAGGTTAAGCTTTGAAGAATTTTTGGGATTAAGGTACGTTCTATGCTTCTCCTTTAATTAGGGTTTTAAATTTGTTTACTTTAGAATTAAAGAGGAGGTTGGGATTTTATTAATAAGACAAAAGAGACTTTACTTTTTCTTAAGGAAACGAGCTTGAAAAAAGATTAGAGAGAGAGAGAGGGTATGTTGGCGTGTGAGAAGAAAAAAAAATTTTAATGGACAATGTTGATATGGCATATTATTATTTAAAATAAGCTTATGTGGCGTCCACATGTGATTTCCGTTAGAGAAATTAATGAAAAATTGATTGAGGGACATTCATGAAACAGTCGATATAATGATAATGATTATTGTGTTACAAAATTTAATTGAGGGATGATAATGTGCATTAGTTAAAAATTGAGGGACGATTGATATAATTTACTCCTCATCTAGCCCTAACTAGACTCTAGAACTTATCCATAATTAGCCAAATCAAAGCTCTAAAACATTTATTTCTCTCTCCTCCATTCTTCCCCTCAAACGATCCTCAAGTAGCGATGTTGGTATCAATGGAAGGCTCTCATTATCTGGACTCCAACGCCATAAAGATCAAGGTGATTTGCTATTAGAAACATGGAGGGAATTGGTCTATTCCATTTCTCTATCTCTCTCTCTCTCTCTCTCTCTCTCGTGCGCCCTTATCATGCACTATCTCTCTCTCGCGTATATTATATACCTAGCAAAAGCGAAGACACAGAAAACCTAGGAAAAATATTGTTGACAAAGTAGCTCAATAAATAAATGTAAATACCAAAATGCCCCTTCAAATAATGAAGCGACATCGTTTTATATAGGAGTGACGCCAACCCTTATAACCAACCGATTTTCTTGCCACATCAACAGCAAAACAACTGCTAAATGACAAAAATAGTGGATGACAGCTTATAGGTGCTTGAATAAGAAAGCGTGCAGGCATTTGAAGGAAATCACGACAAATGTTCTGAAATGTTAATCAAAAAGACAAAAAGAACCATAAGCTTATCACATAACCAGGGACGGAACTAAAAAATCAAGAAAGGGGAATGAAAAAAAAAAAAAAAAAAAACTAAATTTATAACTATATAAATTAGTATAGTGCTATATTTAATTTTCATTAATCATTAATATATTGATTATGTATATATAATGTACAAATATATATAAAAAATTATATTTAATATTTAATATTTTTCTAATGAGTGTATAAAAATCATAAATTTTAAATATTTTTTCAATAATTAAAAGAAGGGGACTATTTATTTTTTTGAATATAAGTAATTTTTTTTTTTTTTTTAATGGAGGGGCCACTCCTAAGGTAGTTCCGCCTTTGCACATAACCATCCAATAAAAAAAAAAGAGCTTTAAGTAAAAACACAGATATGCACAGTGCAAAAATGAATTGAAATTTCACTGTTTTATTCTACAGTGAATCTCACTTCACTTTTAATGGTTTATATAGATATAGATATGCTTGTTATAAATAAATGGCAGTGATTACGAATTAGAGATTTAATTTCAATTTCATGGGTATAATACTATTAATAATATCCTCTATATATATTATCTCAGATCTCCTATGTATTGTTTATTTTATTTTTTTTAATTTTTAATTTTGAGATTAAAAGATACTCCATTATTGGAAAATATTTAGTATATCTCATCAATTAAAGGAAAGAAAAGCATGGAAGATAAATTAAACAATTGAACACAAATTAAATTAAATTAAACATGTAAAGTATGGCATTTGTTTAAACAAGTCCCCAAGGGGACAATCCGTTCGGTTAAGTACATCGCCTGGGATCAACATGTTCTAGATTTGACGCCCATTCATGTGGGTTGTTTGTAATTTATTTGTTGGATTGTAATTTCTGCACATATTGAATAATTATAATGTTTGTCAAATATATTTGACACTTATAATTAATACTTAGCATTGAAATATAATATTTCGTGAAAAAAAAAATATCGTTTAAACAAATATACGTATGGCCTCGTTTATTTTAAATGATTTTAATAATAAATTTTATAAAATTTATAAATTGTAGCTAGTATTTTATTTAATTTAATTTGAAAAATTAAGTTATATTTTATAAATTTATTAAAATTTATAATGCATAAAAATTTTTTAAAATAAAAAATTTTAAAAAATTTTTTATTTTATAAAACTAAATTCTTAGATTTAATTGTAAACGAGGCTTACATGCTTTAGAATAAGAAAGGGACTTCCCACCAAAGAAGATTCCAAACGTACCAATGGCAACTGACACTTGGCAACACCTCCTTTTCTGCGCCAACTTTGATGACTTTTGACTTTATTTTGAAAAAATTATTAGTGATTCACCACGTCAAATTATGAACTATTAATAATGATCTAACACGTAAATTTGTTAATTACAATACACACTCATAATTCAAGTAATTAATTTCTATATTCATCTTATAAGATAGTTACTGTTTAATATAAAAGATTATAATTGAACAGTTTATAATCTGATGTGATAAATTAAGTTCACTTAAAATTTTCCTTCATTTTAGCCGTCGAAACCTCTTCTTAATCAGGATTATCATAATCATTATAATTATTAATTAATATTAGCCACTACTATCATCTATTAAAAAAATATACTATTTATATAATTAACAATTTAATACTTATGTAATCAGTCAACCTAAACTTTTTTCCACTCATTCTACCTAATAATTTATCCAAATAAATTAAAGAAAGTGCTCCACCAATTAAGTCGAATTGTCCAAATTAGCAAAAGCCCTCTCGGAGTCTGAGTCTGAGTAGTGCCAAGGAACCCACAATTCTTCTTTTCTTCTCTTTCTGATTTCTATGTTGTCCTTGCTGCTTCTTCAAAATTTTCACATTCTCTCTTTTCAATGACGGAACTGGCTATCAACTTCTCTTTATTAACCTCTTTGCCATCTAATCTTGCTTTCTTTTCCCTCCATTATTCTCTCTTCTCTCTTCTGTCCTTTTCAATCCCATGAACTGAAAACAGGGAAAAGCGGTGTGTAATTAAATTTCTCATTCTTGAAAAAATTAACTCACGAGATTGCCATGCACACGCCTTTCACTTAATTTCTCTCTGATTCAAACAATCTGTGTGTGCGTCTTAATATCTTCTATTCATTTTTCTTGTTCATATTTTGTTTTTGCTATTCCTCTCTCTGTTAAATTTTTTTCTGGGTTCTGAACTTCTGGGTAATTGAACAATGAGTCAACTGGGTGTAATATTGCAGGAATCGGCGCGGAGGGAAACTGAAGTGATAACGATTCTTGGATTGCTGAGACAGCAAATGGAAATGGACGGCGTACATAGCAGGAGAAGAACGAGGATGAGTCTAAAGGAACGGCTAGGTTTCAGAGGCTTGGGTTGTTGTGGGGCTACATGGGGTTTTAGACCTACTACCATTAGTGTCAGAGACGATGACGAAGAGCTACCGGAACAAGAAACGGAGCTCATAAACGCTGGTTCCAATCTATCGGAAGGAATATCGGATCCGGATTGTTTGGCTCCTACTCCGACGAATCCAGCATCTTCAGGTATGAACTTGGCGTCAGCGTTGGCCGCAGAACGTCAATTCCGGGAGGCAACTATTGTTAGCCCGAGCAGGAATGACGTGAGCATAACAGCGGCGGGTACGCCATTGAGGATATCATTGATGAGGCTGCTAGAGGAAAGCGACGGTGGAGATGGAGAAATGGGAATAGAAAAACAGGGAGGAGGAGTGGGGAGCGATACAGTGTGCTGCGTGTGCATGGTGAGGAAAAAGGGTGCAGCGTTTATCCCATGTGGGCATACATATTGCAGGGTTTGTTCGAGAGAGCTTTGGCTGAATCGAGGGTCCTGTCCCCTCTGTAATCGATCAATCCTCGAGATTCTCGACATATTCTAATTTCTAGATCATCGCCTCGAGATCATCATAATTTGTCTTCATTGGATGATATATGGATTTTGCAACAAATATATATATATATATATCTCCATTTTACATGAATTTCTTCTGTTACTATTTTCTTTTTTAATTTTCAAATTTCAAATTTTTTTTATTAGAAGGTAAGTACTAAGTAATGTGCAAAAATTTGTTAGAACTACAATGCTTGACATAAGTTCAAATAGACAAATTACATTTATATCAAATAGAATAACTGATGTTTTTAAATTCGGTCTAATTTTAGAATCGATTAAAGCAAAAAGTTACATGTTAGAAGTTCAATTAGAATCGAACTGAAATTTTAAATAATATCATATATTTATTATTTATATATTAAAATAAATATAATTAAAACTAATAAAAGTTATTAAAATAATTAATAAATATTATTTAAAAAAATATGAATTTGAAATCATTACTAAAAAAAAATTATGAAAAATTAACTCATTTTAGGATTCAAATTTGAATAAATTTCATTTTTCGATAGTGAAAGATTTATTTGAATTTGTATTTTTCTACATAAGAAATATAAATTTGAATATTCATATGAATAAAATGATTAATGAGTGAATATTAATTTGAAATTCAAAGTAAATTTTATGTTAAGAAAAGTGAGTTATTCTACATTCAAAAAATTTAAAATTAGAATGAAATATATTAAAAAGCTCATCCTTTCATTGTTAAGAAAGTAGTAAAGGAGACTCTTTCTGGCACGCACAGGGGTGCAAATTTAAGGTTCGAATCTAGATTCAACATGTGAATGCTTGACCTGCGTACACGAATACTGGATTGAAATAGATTGGCCAGTACTAACTTGATTTTGCAATTTTTTTTTTCTTCGGTGACTTTTTTTTTTATTGGCAAAAAAATATTTTCCATTTTTTCCGGCTCGATTAACCCACAAAAATCGATCTAAGTAGCCAGGTTTTTCCCTGAGTATTGGGAATATGATTTTTACATCTTACTCGAATCGGACTGGAGACCAATTCCTAATCTTTTCTATTCGAGCCTGACAACTATGATAATAACATAATTTTTTTTTAGAAAATAATAAAAAAGTAACTTTTTCACTTTATAATTTGTGAATTTTTTTTAATAAAATAGAGTATAAAATTTTCACTGTTAATATTTTGAGATCTACAATTTTAACATAGTCAGATGTTACATGACATAAGACTCTAGACTCACGTGGATTGTTACTTATGCTACGTGGGTGTCACATTCGCATTATCTAACGTGTTAAGACTGCATACTCTAAAGTGTTAATGGTGAAAATCTCATATCTCATTTTGTCAAAAAAAAAAAAAAAAAAAATCATGAACTCAAAAGTGAAAACGACTACAACTGCATAATACAATTTTTTTTCTCCTATTTTTTTGGATAAATAATAAAGTAATAATTACAACTTATGACATATTTAATGATTAAACTGTTCAAGTGTTTGATGTCCATGTGACATCATCAATATATTAAATTCTTTCATATCAAACTATTTCTCATAATGGTTCAACTCTAAAAAGTAAATAATATGATACTCACAATTAAATAACACATTATTTAAATCATTCACAATATATTTAAATAACAAAATTATTTAATTATTTTAAGAAAATAATTAGTTAATTTTGCCAAAAATTTTATATTTATCGAAAATAATATTTTTTTAGTTTTTGAAAAATAATATATTTTAAAATATTCATAAAATAATATATTTTTCATTTGTTTAAATACTAAAGTATTAAATTATGAATGACTGAATACATAATTAATTAAATGAGAAATTATTCATATGTAAACATGATATTAAAAAAAAATCAAAATATAAAGTACTAAAATGAAAAACACTAATTTTCATTTGCATTCCCTCCTAAACATTCCAAATATGCTCGAAATAGATTTAAAAAAAAAAAAATAGAAAGAAATATGGAAAGAATATATAATTTTTACATGTTGAAGTGATGAAAATTGGGGTTGAATTGTGAGAATAATTGAGCAATTCCAACAATTTAAAAAAAAAAAAAAAAACAATTTCAATTTATTACCATTGAATCAACGATAAGAAAAAAAAATAATTAAATAATGTTTATTACCCTTGGCTCTCTATTTCAAAATCATTTAAAAAAAAATTAAAGTTTTTTAGGCCCACCATGTAAGACACATGTTACGCACCAGGTAATATCTCAAGCGCCTGGAGCGACATGCGTCTATCCTAACCTTCAGTTTCACTTCATACTTTATTTTGAATTTGGTATTTTTTTTTTAAAAGCTATTAACCAGTTGATAGTCACCAACCTCTTCTAATGGTGAATTTAATAATAAACCATTCAATATACTTTCATCAACCCCCATTCAAGTTGCCCTTATATCCAACATGAGTGAAAATCAAATATAAAACTCTTAATGATATCAGTTTTGATCTTAAAAAAAATTAAATTTAAGTGATTTCAGGATCTCAATTTTAATTTTACCAAAAAATAAAATCTTATGGGCAATATCCAAATTTAAACCTCTATCTTTCTTTCTTCCCTTTTTTTTAAATTATATATATATATATATGAAAATTGTGGCAATTAAATGTCATTATTTCAAATCGTATTGTTATTACCTATTTGATGCACTAATTATAGGAATTTTCCAAGTACGGTGGGAGTTCAAAGTTGAAACCAATTTTATAGCCCATCGACTGGATGGATACCTGGAGTGGGCTACCAGCCTACCACCAAATGTACAGAAAAGAAAGATAGTAAGTTAGGTTAAATTAGTTCATTGCCTAAAAAAAGAAGTACAGTTGGGCTAAAAGTTAGGCCTTGGGCTTCAGGAGCCTCATTTAGGTTGAAGCTACATAGCGGAAACTGGAAAGAAAGAATGGGTTTTAAGCACAATTAACAATACCCATACAAAAAACAAATATCTCCTTGATTTGGATTCTTTTTATTTTTTGGTCCAAGTGCTTAATTTGCATGTGTGATGGAGAAGTTGGAATGGTGTTGGTGGTGGATAAGCATAAGCTAGTAAAAATCTACACTAGTTGTTGTCTAAACTACAACTACCCATCGATCATCGATCATGATAATATTTGGAATAAGTAAAGGGAAGGCAGGAAGCTGATGAAATGGACGTTTTCCTGTTACATGCAAAGCATAGACAATTACACATACAAATATATACCTCTCACTAGTGTCTACTTGTTTAGTGGTGGTGGGCGTGTTCCATATTTGCTCAATTTCCACTTTATCTTTGTTTTCATTATAAAGCTTCTTTTGATCTTTACTCCAATGTTGTCGTCTCCTGTCTCTCCAAATTTTTCTGACGTTCATTGAACTGTACATATTGCCTATCTCTATCTCTTTTTCCTCTCATCCATCTACAAGTACAACTCTCAAAATAAAAATTTTCCAAAAAGAAAAGAAAATGTAGTTCCAAGGTGTTGTTATAATCAGTAATACTGTTTGGTATTCTTTTCTATCTGCGGGAGAGATAACAATTCACAAGTGCAAGTGCTATCTTTTTCCAAAAAATTTGCATATGATCTCATATGTATGAATAATTAAAATTATTTTATTGTACATGCATGGACATACATGGATGATATCAAATGGACCCAGAGATCGACTATAACTTGTCACTTATCCCAATTCGCATGCGTATCTTTTCTGGTCAAATATAAAAAAAAAAAAAAAAAAAAAAAAAAAGTACATATATTGGTCAATTTGTTTTTCAAAAATAAACCAAATTCTCTTTTTTTTTTTTTTTTTTCAGGAACAGTAACATTGCATTTGTTCCCAAATTAAAGTTATCTTTTTCTTTCAAAGGCCTTGAATTAATGTTCCACATGATACAATTAATAAAGGTTCATCATTACAATATAATCAAAATTACATATTTTCATTGTCCCTATATATATTATTAACAAAAAAAAAAAAAAAAAAAAACTATTGGATTAATACATAATTCTATTCTATATAAATATATATAATAAATAAATAATGAATTCAATTAATTTTGTTTTTCTAAACTGATGAATAATAAATTCAATTCCTGGATAAAATATATCTCGCATGTGATTCATTTACGAAATCATGCATCAAATGATAATAACAAGTTGAATTGATCAATCAATCGCGCCTTCAAGGACAAATGATAAAATTCTGGAAAAAAAAACGAAAAAGAAAGAAAGGACAAATGATAAAATATTATTATCAACAGAGAGGATCCCATTTGCACGATTCATGAGCCTGTTGCTTATATGAAATGATGAAAATATATATGATTTAACTTATTATTATCATCTCTCTCTCTCTCTCTCTCTCTCTCTCTCAAAACTTTAGCCATTTTCTCTCTCGACTTGTTTTTTTATTTTTTCTAAAATTTATTGTTTGAGCCACCGTCAAGCTTTATTCGATCGGCGGTGGTTCATTTTTCTTTATTGTGTTTAGTTTTTATTTTTAATAAGAAATATATGTAAATCTGTGTCTTTTTAGAGATGGATTTAAGTCTGCTTTTCATTTATTTTATGAGTTTTATTATCTTTTTTTATGTGATTTAATAAGTTTTTTTATTTTGTTTTTCTTTATGAAAGTTTGCTTGTCTTTCTTTATGGGAGTTTGTTTGTCTTCCATCATGGGAATTAGGAGGAGTTTGAGTCTGATATTTAGAAGATCGGACTCGTTTAAAGACAATGAAGTCGATTTGTGGTTTAGTATAGCCACCGAGTGGAATGTGTTTCTTGTCGATGTGCCAAACGCAGTTAAAGTGCTGTATACAATTGTCCTGTCAACACGATTAATGAAATTCAGAGGAAAAATTCATTTTTATAATAAAATTTATATGTATTTTTTGAACGCAGTTAAGTTTACTTTTTTGTTCCAAGTTGTATTGATTAATCGGTATTAATGAAAGATTCCTTTTATTTAAAAAAGAAAAGAAAAGAAAATATATATGATTTGATGATCTCTTTTAATTAACCTGTTCTTTAATTTAGACCATTTGATTGGTATATTAAAAGGGGAAAATTTACACCACTAGTATATGATATTTTTAAAATATATTATATTAGTGTTTGAATAAATTTTTTTGTCTGACTAATTTCTTAATTTTAAAAATAATTTTATACAAGCATTTTTAGCCATTTTTCAGTCATCAGAATATTGATTTGTAATTTTAAAATCTCTAAAATTTTTATAAAAAAAAAGATTTTTTTTTTTTTGTGTTAAATGCAAGATTTTAAATAGAGTTGGAGAGTTACAATTCAATATTCTGATAATCAGAAAACTGTTAAAAATACTTATATAATATTATTTTTAAAAGTTGACATACTTATTGGATAAAAAAAATTGTTCAAACATCAACATAACATATTTTAAAAAATTTCAGATACTAATAATATAATTTTTCTTATAAAAACATATATATTTTGTTGAATAGAAGATAAAAGCCAATTATTAAGATAGATAAATAGTAGTTGGTTTTCCTCTTATAGAAAGAAAAAAAATACTATTGAATCAGGTGGTGTGGTGGTGGCAATTGGCATTCATAGATTTTGTTCATAAATCCAAAAATCTTTGTCGTCCCTTTAACTTGCCGTCCTTAGTTTAGACAATTTGAGGTGACATGGCATGTCATGCCAATGATACACATATTATAACATATCCATACATGTTTTTCTTTCATTCACTACTTGCTTGCTGCCCAATTTCCATTTTCAAAATAAATAATTATTTGTAACTCCCTAAATATAATTTAATTACACTGTCAAGCATGTTTAATTATAGCATTACATATTATTTTATTTCACTTAACAAAAATAAAAGTAAAAAAAATGTGATTTTGGAGTAAAGGTGTTTCAAGTCAGAAATTAATCATAGCACAAATATTTCCCTTATAAGCTGTCATTATCAATTGTGATTCTTTAAATCATGTTTTGGTAGATGTCTATTGCAATATACCTTTGTGAGTTCTGACTCCGACCAAGATTAAAAGTAATTTATTTTTATCCATTTGTTATCATCATTCTTTGTTTGTTAGTTATAATGAAACCATATCCTCAAATATCATTTCTAAAGAAATTTCAACTACTTTTGGGACTTGGGAATAATTAGGTAATGGTTGAAGCTAAATTATATTAGGCAAGCATAAATAAACATAGCATGTGAAGTGAGATAAGTGGGCTGCAACAGAATTTTCCAGAAAGTTGGGTAATAACTAAGTCCTTCTCTATACAGCCAAAAATTTAGCTAAATCACTGTGTATGTTTATGGAAATCCCATCAAAAATTTCAAATGTTAGATGATAGTAGGCCGAGAAAAAGAATGATGAAATCACTTGCACTACCTAGCTAGTAGCTACCACTTGATGATTGGTCAGATAAGATCTATTTTAATTTTATTATAATAAACTTCCATTTTGCATTATATCATTGTATTGTTGAAACTATACTCAATAAAGCTGCAAAGCCAAATAACGAATTCAAAGAATCTAGCTATTAACTGCAACTCTATCCATCATCAGGTTCCAATCAAGTATACCTCATGTGCTATGTTTCATATGTTAATTATAAATTTATTATTATATATTCAATATTTCTTAATTAGATTTAGGTAATACCTCATTATATGTATATTTATATTATCAATTATCATCATCGATTGCGTGTTATTCTTAATTATATATTGATAACTTTAATCATAATTGATTTGATGACCACTTATGAAAATAACAGAAAATATTTTACTTGTACAAGTCTTATATATATGCCTAATCCCTAATATATATAATTACTGATAAGCGGAAAAAATTTAATTACACTTTGTGTATATATCATGTTCAATAGAAAAATAATATATGAGTGTAAAAAGAGTATTAATGTGTTTATACTGAGTAAAACAATGAGCATATTCAAAATAAAATTATAAAATATCAATATATTATAAGTTTGGTGTATAAAAAGGTATCTACTTCAAGAATAGTTTAAAATTTTCCTGATGAGCATGTCTTGTAAATTGACTAAAGAGTTTGGAAAAAATAATAATAATAAAAAAAAAGATTGGAGTATTCTTCACGAAAAGATGAAGTGGTCGTAATTACATTAAATTAGTTTAATTTGCATATTATAATAGTCAATTTACATGACTAGAAACTTTCTCTGAATTTGATTTTGATTGGATGGTCAATTCCTACTTTTGCTTTTAGGTTAGTTTTAACAGCAAATTTCCAAGAGATGACCCATATATATGTTGTTACTAGTTACCCACCAGTATATTAAATGCAACTGTCATTGACCCCTCCATATTCCACAAACTTCTTCTTTTTGAAATATAATTTCTCGTGAAAAAGGCATAGTTTCAGCCATGGAATTAGACTTTGTTTTCGACATTAATTTGTCTTGTCCTTAATTAGCTTAATTAGCAAGGTAACATCCAGTGATTTATCAAGGTTGAATTGGGAAACCGAGAGTGGAAAAACTCCAATTTTAGTCCACTCAAAAGCCCATAGCATTAACCAAAGTGGAACAGCTAGCCCATGGTTACTTTATTTTGACATGCAATTATCATTAATCAATTATAAAATTAACTACCAAACCTAATTCCTATTTATCAAACTTGTTAATCAAGTCAAATCAAATCTAAGTTGAGGTCTAATTTGACGAATCTTAATCAAGATTTGGCCAATCTAAAATTTAAATTTAAATTGCTTGGTCAAATATAAAAATAAGTAGCGATGAAATATAAACAAATTGGAGGAATTTTAAATTTTTTATGAATTTTGTCTTATTGAATTTTAGCAAAATTGTACATATTATTTCTTATAAAAAATACAAAAATATTTATAAAATTGTTAGTGTGAAAATAAGAATGAAGATTCAACAATGGTGACCACCTACCATGCCATTGTCAACCACTCCATGTGCATTGCCAGCTAAGTCCTCTTCCATCTGCACACTTTGTTTTCCTCCAATCAAGCCATAAATCACTCTTTGTAATTCTATAAATAATATTGTATTTATCTTGTAATTACACAACTTATTAATACAATCATCTATTCATCATGTAATCTAATATGGTATCAGAGTCTAATGAGCTCATTTAAGCTCAATCACCATAGAAATCAAGAAAATCTAATTTTTTTTTCTCTGTTTTTGGGTCCCAAGATTCTGTCTCATTTCGCCCCTACATGCACACGTTAGAAATTTTTTATAACCATACCATCAGAAATCCCATGAAATTCTAAAAATTTTGAAACAAACTGCACTCAAAACGGCCTCCGTACGCGCCCTCACGCGCCTCCAGAAGATTTGAGAGTGGGATTCACTCTCCCCACGCGCAGCACGAGCTAGCCAGAGATTGAAGACGACCCACGTGGCGCCACGTCAGCTACTCAGCCAATCAGATAAAGCCACATCATCAGTCATCACCACGTCAGCTCATCCGTCTAGTTAGCCTCCATGTCAACCAGTCAGCTTTTGCCACGTGTCACACGTCAGTGCCACGTGTCCTTCTGCCACGATACCATTGTCAGCCATGTCAACCAATCAGAGATCGCCACGTGTCACACGTATGTGACACGTGTCACCTGCCGCTCAACCCAGTCATCGCCACATCATCCATTTAAACGTCGCCATGTGTCACACGCGAAACCCACTGTCAGAATCACCAAATGGTCTATCCAATCAGTTGCCGCCACGTGGCCTAGTTATATGCTGCCACGTGTCCAACGTGAGGCCTAGTCTCTGCCACGTCACCGATCCTTATCTGGATCCAACCCAACCCGAGTGCTGACTCGCGGATCGCAGGACCTGACCCACATTTTGACCCGACCTGCTTTTCGGTATGATTCTCTGTCTGATCGAACCGGTCCAATTTGTTTTGATCAACCGGTTCAGTGATTTTTATAACGATTTTCAGCAAACTCAGACCGGTTTCCAAGGTTTTTAGACCTTTTGAGTTCAATTTTGCAGTCTTTTTTGCAAAATTCTGTCTCTAAATAAATTTTCTTTATTTTTTCTCAATTTTCTGTGTTTTTTCAACAGCCGGTTCAACCTTCTTCTGACTGGTTCTGAATGAATCTTTACTTATTAGTTTATGTTTTATTTCATGTTTTTCAGTTTGTTTAATTAGTTTTTTACTATGTATTATGTTTTCTGTTTCAACCCGTTTTCTGAATCTACTGAGTAATCTCAAGTTGACATTTACAATACCACCTTGAATTTGAGAGGGGGTGTTAGTGTGAAAACAAGAATAAAGATTCAACAATGGTGGCCATCTACCATGCCATTGTCAACCACTCCATGTGCATTGCCAGCCAAGTCCTTATCCATCTGCATACTTTATCTTCCTCCAATCAAGTCATAAATCACTCTTTGTAATTCTATAAATAGCATTATATTTCTCTTGTAATTACATAACTTATTAATACAATCATCTATTCATCATGTAATCTAATAAAAATAAAAGGCCTAATAATAAAAATTATAATTTTAAAAATTTAAAAAGCTAGCTAGCTAATTATACACTAATATTAAAAACTTGTATAGGTAATTAAAAGCTAAGACTTAAATTTAAAATGTGAGAAATTATTAGGTAATACAGGATTGTCACCTCATAATTATGAGCTGGCAATCCCGTCAGCATTCACCCAATAAAAAATAAGATTGGTGATAGATTTTTTTTTTTACTTTAATTATTAATTTAAAATCAACCATTCACCTCTTTCTTTCTCTTCCTATTTCACTTTTCCATTATTGTTCAAATTAGTGTTTTAAAAATCGGACCGGATCGGTTCAATCGAGAACCAGCCATTGATCAAGTCCGGTCAAATAAAAAATCGGATTTTCTAATACGACGCTGTTTTGGCATAAAAAAAATAAAAATATAAGGGAAAAAAAAAAGAAAAACAGCCGATCAGACTGGCAAACCGAACCAATCAGACCAAAAACCAATAACTTGATCGGTTCGATCACCAGTCCGATTTTTAAAACACTGATTCAAATCAAATCCTTTCTCTTCATATTTCACTTTCCCATGTCTTTCCAAATTAAATCCTCTCTCAAATTAAGTCTTTTAAGAAAATCTTATTGCCATGCCGTTCAATTTTGGGGTTCAATCTTCAAACTAACATCAAAGCTTAGAAATATTGTTTTTGACACCAAAGCTTTTGGTATTACAACAACAACTGCCTATAGAAAGAATGAGAAAAAAAAATAAAAACAAAAAATTCTCTTGATAGTTCTATCTGAAATAAAACCAAAAAAGAAAATTTAAACCATATCTTACTATTACCAAGTCAATTTTTCCATTAAACTCAGGAAATCCACTTAAGTCCAATTTCAATTTTATATGGATGGAAGACTGATAAAAAAAAAAAAAAGATGAAATATAAGAGTGATTGATCGTTTGCTTTACTATGTCTTTTTTTTTAATCAACTTTAAAAATAAATCTGAGATTTGAAATGGAATAAATTGAAAAAAGTAAGTTGAAGTTGGGATGGTGGTGATGGAGAAGAGCAAACATCATAAATCGGTCCATCGAGATTTGGAGCGGTGATGGGTGAGGAGATCAAGCATTAGTTACAATCACACTTCAGATTTTCTAATAGTTTGGTGCCTTTTACCATCACTTGATTGATGCTGAGTTGCTCGATTCTTATTAGACTATCAGTAAATATGATTGTCAATTATAGTTGATGACATGACAATCCTGTCTTACTTAATACTCCCTCTGTTTCATAATAATTGTCGTTTTAGGTGGATGCACACATATTAAGAAAGCTATTAAATACCTTTAATTTTAATTTATATGGACAAATATACCCTTATTTTCTCTCACCAAATAAGAAAAAACATATGAAATATTGGAATTGGGATGAGGGTAAAGTTGAAAAAAAGCTAATAAATGCTGCATTGAACTCTTAAAACGAAAATTATATTGAAACAAAATTAATTTTTTAAAAAGACAGTTATTGAGAACCGGAGGGAGTAATATTTTTAAAATCTTTATAGTGAAAACCTTTCAATATTCATTTATTAGATAATTAATATAAATTAGCTAGGGCATTGTGATTTCAAAAAAAAAAAAAAAAGAAGCTAGGGCATTGTTTATTTAACTTATTAGTTAGTTTATTATGTATTATAATATATAGATAGTGTTATTCGAATAATTAATATGGACAAAAGAATAAATTGTCTTGTAGTTTATTAATTTTGCCTTTTGTGTTTCAGAAGTTGTTTTATTCTCCTTAAACCAAACAACATACAAGGAGCTAGCTAGAGGAATGATTCAAGCCTTCAACTAATAATGTTGGTTATATTATTGATTTAATTTCCTTAATTAGTACAAACCATGCATGTGATTAAAATCTAAAATGCATCAATTCCCAATTGGTTTAATTATATCTTTTATCATTATTGAAATGATGAATTTTATTTTTTTTTTCTCAAAAGATATTAGATTATATTTCATATGAAATAAAATATCTTACATATCAGTGAGAGGGATCACTCAACTCACAAAAACCTTCACACAAGATTACATAAAGGGTTCTTTAGGCTAACAATGGCCACCCAAAACACTCTGATCTCCATCTATCTAAGCACATAAAAAAGACAAATTTAGCACAACCATTAGAGGAGAGGCAAACAATCTGGACAGGAGCATACCAACAATTAAACAAGTAGAAATCCACTATAAACATAATAATCATTCACTTGATGCGGACTGTGACAACAGGTAGCATCAAGGATCCAAACAAATAGAGTTGAATGAGCACCAAGTAAGCCGGGTCAAAACACCTCTTATTAGCTTATGGCTATGGAAGAACCCATTTGAAATCATCATCCTCAAATTAGGACAATAATTAGACAAACTCATAGACATAGGATAAACCAAGCCAAGAGATCCAAACTTGTTCTTCTTGTTGTTGTTTTTCCCGAACCAGAAGTTTAATTTGAGAAAAGGCCACCATTGTTGTGGCAGAGAATACCTCCAGAGTAAAACTCATGAAAAAGGCAGAGTAAAAAAAACTCACAAAATCCCTATAGACAAAATCCAAAATCAAAGAAAAAAATAAAGAGAAAATATAAGAACAAAGATAAAGGAAATTGCTGGAGCTGTCACTGAAAAAGCAATCCGACGACAACTTTCAATAGAGAGAAAGGAGAAGGCTCCAGGAAAAATCGATAAGTGATGATTTTTAATTCGAAGCATTAATTAAGAAGATTCAAATTCTCATATGTATTTAACTAATTTCCGGCCTTGGTTTTGAGAAGAACCTTTTCATTAAAGCTCTTTTAACCATGGATAATTTTTATCTACACTAAGTGTATACACCACAATAAATAATAAAGTGACACGTATGAATGAGTATTTTATCCTTTAGCATTGCATGATTGACACGTATTTAATTATTTAAACTAATAAATATGTGTCAATCATTTATCGATTTGGTGTGTAAGTGAAAACATACACCTAATGTAGATTATTCCTTATCACTCTAACTAATCACTCGTTAATCAACTCCTTAATAGGTCCCACAGTGATTTACAAGTACATATTTCTTGTCACAAACTGGTGCCTTTGTTTCCTTCCTTTTAATTTGCATATATAGCTTTCATTTGTACTTGTTTAATATAATTAATCACAATTAATTAATTAAGTAAAAAGTAAAAAATGTAAATTAACTTTGTTGATTTAATAATTAATTAATTAATATATTATAATGTATTTGTCGATTGAATTAACTTTGTTCGAAATTATAATATTCGAGGGATGCATTATACTATATATATACGTTTTGCATAAAAATCTGAGTATAATGATAAAATTAATAAGGCGGCAATTGGAGTCGCTTCTCTGTCGGCTGTAATATTTTATTTAACTTTAGATATATTTTTTTTAACACTGTAGAAAGAGAATCGAATTTAAATCTATTCTCTAAAAGAATATAGACTTTAACTTTAGATAGACAGCGAAGGGATATTAGTGATACTGTTAATAATAGTATTTATTATTATTATGAAAGTGTTTTAGATATGCATTCCCTAAACACTTCTATTTTAATAAAACTGTTTTTTTTTTTAAATTTTTTTTATGCATGTCGGTATTTAATCTATGTATGTAATGCATAGTTATAAAAACGTGAAATATTACAGGATACTGGAATAAGCAACCGAAAGGCATATGCATTTTCCTAGCAGGAAAGGATACTCCTAATAATATTCATTCAATCTTTGTTTAATAATTATTAAATTTTAATTAATACCAATTAAGTAGTCGGCAAATATATTAAATTGAAGCACATTGTATTTTATATATAATAAAACAGGAGAAAAGTGCAAAAAATGGGAGAAATTTTTATATAAATTTAGTTCATTACATTAACCAATAACAATAATAATATAAAATATATACAATTCATAAGTCTATATAAGAATATGTTATTAGTGCATATGTTACGAAGCAGTAAATCTATATAAGAAATGTTAAATTGTGGGTGCTTAGTTGAAATTAAAGTAGAAGCTACCATTGGCCATTGGTCAAGTCTGGAGAAAGTAAGCAAGTGATAGAATATAACTAGTTAGTACTTAGTAGTAGATAAATAAATAGATGGTACCGCACCATTTATAAGATAAATAAGATAGCAATGCCCTCCACATAAAAGATGGTAGGGGTCCATCAGGATGTGATCTACATACATGCTCCACGACTCCCTGTTTCTTTCTTTCTTTCTTTCTTTCTTTCTTTCTTTATTATTATTATTTTTTCCCTTAGATTTCGACCTACTTAATTAATGCTATTTTTTTATATTTTTTTTGAATTTGCCCAAAATTTTATGGTTATTTGGTTTTTGCCTCTCCATTGATGTCTATAAATTGCAACACCCCCATATACTTCATTTCACACACAAACACTTAAGAGAGCTATATACAGCCTACATAGATATATACAAGGAAGGAAAGAACTTAATTAATTAAAGAGAGAGCTAGCTTCATTTATAAAGAAAATGGAGACCAACTTCCCAGTTATTGACCTCTCAAAGCTAAGTGGTGAAGAGAGAAAACCAACCATGGACATGATCAAAGATGCCTGCGAGAACTGGGGCTTCTTTGAGGTAATTTTATTAATTCTATATATGTATATATTCTAAATTTCTTTATTTTCTTAAAAAAAAAAAAATTAATCTTTCTTTGTATATGTATAGTTGATGAACCATGGAATATCTCATGAATTGATGGACACTGTGGAGAAACTGACAAAGGAACACTATAGGAAGTGTATGGAGCAAAGGTTCAAGGAAATGGTGGCAGCCAAAGGTCTTGAGGTTGTTCAGTCTGAAATTAATGACTTGGACTGGGAAAGCACCTTCTTCTTGCGTCACCTTCCTGTCTCTAACATGGCAGAAATCCCTGATCTTGATGAGGATTACAGGTCCCTCACATTAATATATATATATATATATATATATATATATATATATATTTCTAGCTAATTATAATTTAATATATATGGGTGTTTTTACTAAATTTATTTACTTAGTTATAATGATTAATAATATAACAGGAAGACTATGAAGGAGTTTGCAGCAGAACTGGAGAAATTAGCAGAGCAATTACTGGAACTGCTTTGCGAGAATCTTGGGTTGGACAAAGGGTACCTGAAAAGGGCCTTTAATGGGTCAAAAGGACCAACCTTCGGCACTAAAGTCAGCAACTACCCTCCATGCCCTAAACCAGACCTTATCAAGGGCCTCAGGGCCCACACTGATGCAGGTGGCATCATTTTACTATTTCAAGATGATAAGGTGAGTGGCCTCCAGCTGCTCAAGGATGGCCAATGGGTTGATGTGCCACCCATGAAACACTCTATTGTTATCAACTTAGGTGACCAACTTGAGGTAATTTTAATTAATCAATCAATAATCCAAACAAAACTCTTCTCCTCATTAATAATAATAAGTTTTTAATTATTAATTATTATTGGAACAGGTTATTACAAATGGAAAATACAAGAGTGTAATCCACCGTGTGATAGCTCAAACGGATGGAACTAGGATGTCAATAGCGTCATTCTACAACCCAGGAAGCGATGCAGTGATATACCCAGCTCCTGCATTGGTTGATAAAGAAACTCAATTACTGTATCCTAAATTTGTGTTCGAGGATTATATGAAGCTTTATGCAGGTCTCAAGTTCCAAGCTAAAGAGCCAAGATTTGAAGCCATGATGAAGGCCATGGAAATTACCCCACTTAACATTAATATGGATCCAATTGCAACTGCTTAATTAATTAATTAATTATCAAAGGAATGGGTTTTTAATTATTATTATTATTATTATTATGTATGTGTGTGGTTCTGTGTACTGATCATCATGTAACTAATTAATTAAGCTTAGCTCCTATTACTATTTGTATTAATTAAAGTGTGGCTGTGATCGACCTTCTAATGTTTGTAGAATTTAGAAAGTGAACAAAAATCCCCATTCATGTGTAATTGTCCTAAGATTCCCTCTAGTCTTCATATTTATATAAACTAGCTTTTAAATATTTTCTGTCACATCTGTCTTTCTTCATTATTATTATTATTATTATTATTTTTATCTATTTTCGCTTTAAATTCTCAACACCACACACATATATATATATATAGGTTTAACTAAAATTTGGATATAACATGCAAGAAAGGGGCAGTGAAGTAACGCACAAATCCTAAGTACATCTAAAGAGTTTCAAAAGAAGTGGGTGAATATGAAAGTGAAACTAGAATTTCCTTGTAGTTTCCAGCTCCTCTAATTGCAGCTTACTGAAAATAAAGAAAGAAAGAAAGAAAGAAAGTGGGTCTTCACTTATCAGTATTCTGTGTCTGTTTTAGTCAGATGGAGAAATTTGTTATTTTGTTTTACTTATTATAGTGTGTTTCTTTCTTATCTCTTCCATTGGTTTCTTTAATTTAAAAGACAAAAAAAAAACAAACACCAAATCCAACCCCTACAAAATTTGGTAAACCATATGGATATTTCGCTTTTATTTTTTATATTTTATCTTTGAGCCTTTTTTAAAGATGGAAATTTACTAAATTATGTCAGTGGAACACCAACATAATCCACTTGCGTTACTAGAAATTTCTATCATTCATCACTCTCCCCTTTATTAACTAACTAATTGGGAAAGCCCTATTTATTGCTTTCTCAACATTAATAATTAAAATAATAAAAACCACCAAAATATATCAATAAATTAAAAAGTGAAGGGTGGGTGTACCGAGTGTAAAATAAAAATATAAGCATATAATAAATAATAGATAAAAATAAGAAAAAAAAATTAAGATTCTAATTAATTTTTCCTAATTAATTCATAGTCGAAGGGAACCATGGACTTTAGATTTCTCTGACTGTATGCTGATATATGACTTTCTAATTGAATTTTTTTTTTTAATTGATTTGAAACAAATTCACTTCAAAAGTATTAAGTAAAAAAATTCAAGTGATTTAAGATAAGGAATAGAGAAAAATAAAATTTAAGATAAATCAAAATATTTATATAGTTGAGACTTCTCTCATGCAATTTTACAATCCAATTTCTTTCTGATGTATCAAAAGAAAAAATAGTTTACAATCCAATTGTAAAGAGCAAATGAACAAATAAGCTGATATCATCAATATAACAATCCAACATAAAAGGAATAAAAATAAATAAAACCTGGCATCTCTTCTCAACCTCAACCATGATCATGTTGTCAAATGATGCAAATAAGGCAGGTAAACCCTCCTTCCTCACCTTCTCAAAGATTAAACATTCAAGTACTGAAATCCAATACTAGTAACACATCTAAATTACAGAACCACACAACTTGCACAAGTGAAAATAAACAATTATAGAGAAACACAACAACCTCGCCCAGTTATTTACGGTTAAAGTACTTCGAATATGAAAGAGAGAACGAATTGGTGATGACCGACTGTTCAGCACCTGATCAATATATACCATAAATCCAAGTTGATTCACGTATAACTTATTGCTCCCATTAATAACCTATTATCATAATGAAAACATTAAAAGAACATGTTCTTTCTGAAAAAAAAAGTTGTTTCTGAAAATAATGTTTTTGAATCTTCACATGGCAATGAAAGATTTGAACTCTGCCAATTCCATAACAACAGCATCTACATTGGACACCTGAAATATGGAAATCTAAGTCTCAATAACCATATTTTTGTTCACAATACTCAAACATATATAATTAAGACCATTGAAACTAGCTCGTACACTGCACACAGATTACAGTATTACAATGCAGAAAAAGGGCATTTTATGTTTTTGACTGCTTGAGTGTGACAAGATATGCCCAAAAAATAGCTAAAATGATGTCAAAACAAGAACATAAAATGATAAGAAAATTTTAGTTTCAAAAATCATGAACTTGTATCAGTGAGGACACAAGTTGCACTAAAAATAGTTAAAAGGAGAAAATAGAAGCTATGATGCTGTTCATATGCAACTATTACATGTTCCAGTAAGAATTAAGAAGCAACAATGCTTTAACTTGATAGAACATGGATGTGAGACTATGCAGAATGCACAGCCCTATACACAGTAATCATGGCAAAGATGGGGTCAGAACCTTTTGTTTATTTTGCTATCGGGGAGCATGTCAGGATCCACTCCATTTGTTTGATAAAAATAATCCTCTCAAACCCCCATTTTACTGGCATTTTTAACAGACACATCATATTTATTCAACCAAACTTTTAGGGGCCTACAATCATGAATCATGCATAGCAACAAAGTCAGAAATCCCATTCCGTTATCCTCTCTCATTCAATTCCCAATAAGAAATGTCACCTAAAAACCATAACATAGTCCTCCAATTCTATACCAACAGAACAGATGGAGGCAAAGGGGGTGTTTACAAGAATCTCTTTTAGTGAGTTCACATTGGCATGCATAGAGCTTCTCTCTCTTTTTAAGCACCCCCTCACTCCCTCCTCTCTTGTTCCTTACTTTCCCCATTAATGTATCTGAATGGAACTTCACTAAATTCAAAGAATTGTCTTGCATGCTACAGCCAGAAGTTCAACAAATCAAAATTATGTCAATTAATTGTTGAGTGAAACATACTGATAGCTTCAAATAATGAAACAAGCTATGTTCATAAAAATCAAGAATTGCACCACATTAAGATGAAGCACTAATGTCAAAAATCCTAAGTACATAAAATTGTTTAGGAGAAACTAATTAGTATGTGAACAGAAAAACATCACCTCGAAGCAAACATGGATGCCCTAAAAAGCAATATCTCTCAAGTACACCAATGTTGATTGTTCACTGTTGGAACCAAAATTCTCAATTCCCAAAGAAAAGATTTTCAATGCTTTAGCCGAGAAGAAAACACTTCCTTGTTCGATTTCACATTCATTATTAAGGAGAACACGGAGGTAATTCATTGATGCTATGGCACATGGAGAAAATTTGAGTCCTTATGAGTTTCCCCAAGCTTTGACAGTCTCCTTGCCCTTTTCCGCTTCACCAACAGTGTCAGTGTTAGACTTCTGAACCTTTTTCTCATCTCCATCCACTGCATCTCCATTGGAACAATGATTTTTCAAGACTGTTGAAATGTCAGCCTCAGAAGCTCCAGCAAGCCTAAAGCGTTCAACTGCAGTATCTAGGTTTTTCTTCCAACCATCCATCCCCAACTTGCATTCAACTTGGGATCGCTCAAAAAGCATATTACCCCAGAAGAGATGTATCTGTGACCTCATCACTGCTACTTGTTCAGCTGCTTCTTCTGGCGAAATCTCACCCTGACCACCACTGCCAGAGGACTCACCTTCAACATTTCCTTGTTTCTTCCTTCTTCTCAACAATTCTTCCTTCTTGCTTGCACTTGGATTTTTAAGCTCATTTGCTCTCTGCTCCTCCAGCTTTTCCCACATCTCAGTTGCTGCTTTCATCTTCTCCTCTGCACTGTCAAAAAGTTTGAGAGTTTCTGTAGAGTCCCAACCTGAGAGTTCTATTTTCTTAGCAAGTGCAAATGACCAATGAAGTTTGGCCATTTCAAATTGCTGCTGCCCCAGTGCCAGCAACCCCTCATAGAAGTCTGGCTTGATCAAGAGTGCTTCCTCATACTTCTCCCTTGCCAAAGAATATTTCTCTTTGACCCAGTCATAAGCCACTTGAAGTTGAGCTGACACTACCTCCTTTCCAGCAGACTCATCTAGGGGAATCCGTTTCCTTGCTGCACACATGTGAACATTTCCCCAGTTGAAGAAAGCCAGAGCAGCCACCTCCTGGAACTTCAAGGCAGCCTTGTCAAAGAGGCTTTGAGCTTCTTCACTTGTTACAGTCTCTTCAAGAGCCTCAGAACACAGCTCCATCCCAAGCTCATGCAAGTCAATATGGGCATCTGGGTCAATACCAACATGGGTCCGAAAAAGCTGAGCAAACTCAAACAACCAATCATCCATCTCTATTTCCCTGCTTTCTGGATCTTCTGAAGCTCCCAGTTTCTCCTTTGGAACTTCTTTCTCTTCCTTATCAATTTCAACATCGGCTGTTTCAAGCACAGATTCACTGAGTGATGAATGAGACCCACTTTCATCCCCTTTGGTCCCTTCAGTCTCAAGAGGCTTCTCCTCCTCTTCTTCCAAGAGAGGGGGCTCCTGCTCTGGACTCACCTCAACAATATGCAATCTTAACATTCCAGTTGCGTCAGTTTTGTCTGTATCAGGCTCCTTAGGCAGGAGGCTGTCAGCAGAGGACTCTGCCACTCTGAGTTCAGCTGTACATGTTATAGTCACCAAATCACCATCATTATCTTTATATTTGATCAAAACTGACCTTGAAGATGGAAAACGTTTGCCCACAATCTCCCTTAACACTTTAAAAGTACAATTCACTGGCATCTGTGCTAGCCTTATATCATGATCATAAACAAGTTTCAATGGCCTCCATCGAACTGCCACCTCAAAAACATGGCCATGACCAGGTAATGACATTGATGAAGATAAAGACTGTTCTCCTCGGCTATCTTTAGCCAAATTAGCCATAGGTTTTGAAGGACCATTCGAAGGCTTAAGCACAAGTTTTGGCAACTGGGTTTTGGTCTCAGGACCATTTTCGCTGACCAGATTCACTTGAGGCTTTTCAAGCTTATTACCAGCTGATACAAACAATCCCCCAGGTGGAGTTGCTGCCCTTTTTGACACAGGCCGCGCTGGTAAACAAGGCCCAAGACCAGCAATCGGTGCACCACGAACTGCAGATGCTCCTAGTGCTGCAGGGGAAGGGCGGCTTTGGAGGTCCTGCTGAGCCTCCTGACGAGGACCCAATGCAGTCCTCAATCTCCGGGCAATTTCCAAAGCATCCCGGTGGTTGGGTTCAGCCCCTAGCAATATCTGAACATCCTGTATCGCCATGTCATACTTACCGATCGCCTCAAATGCACGAGCCCTCCTAAGAAGAGCCCTTACAAACCGAGGCTGGACTTGAAGGGCCATAGTACACTCAGCGATAACAGTGTCATAGTCAATAGGTTTCATTTGCATCAAGCAAGCAGCTCTATTGCTATGGAACACAGCACGATCAGGGTGGGTTTTGGGAGTTAATCTCAGAGCATTATCATACTGCTCAAGAGCACCCACATAATCCTTGTTTTGGAACCTTCTATTCCCTTCTTCTTTGAGCTCATGGGCTCTTTTCAAAAAAATTGAGGAGTCGAAATCGACACCACCATTTGCATTTGGGGTGATTGTTGAATTTGAGATAACACTATCACCAAGTGATACTTGGTTTGAACCACCACTACCCTTCTTTTTTCTACCTCCTGATTTCCCCATAAAATTAGCGTTCGCCCAATCTCTCACACCCTCACAATCACAAAACTATATTGTATTCAATCAAAATAAAATTGAAAAAGCAATCTTTGAGGTATTCTAGAAATTTAAATTCTAATAACACAGAGAAAGAGAGCAAAGAGCACTTACAAAACCATTATTGACAAGTTTTTGAAGCTAAAAGATGAAGCCTTTGTAGCTTGCTGAGAGGAAAAGGAGTTGATGGGAATTAAGAGAAATGATGGTGCTGTGGAGGAAGTGGGTTTTTGGAAAGCTGAAACCCTAGATGGTAAGAAATGTTCATCAACATCATATGAGATTGGACCCTTCTGCAGCCTCATTACCCACCCTTCGATCTGTATACTACTGCCATCAAATTTTTTTTTGACTTCCCTTGCGCAATTGGATAATTATCAAATCTGACGTGGGCCACTCATCTACTTGAATCTCGGTGACGCGTGGCACATAGGTACAAAATGGTATTTTTCATATTTGCACCCCCAATTTTTCATTTTTGAAAATTCCTTTCTAGTTATAAATTTTCTTCCAAATGGTATTTTCAATAATTTTTTTTTTACTTTGCCCCATTTCAAAGCCTAAGAATTCAATTCAACCCAATTATATTTTACTAATTTTCATATTTGAAAAGGTATTAACAAATAAAATTCAATTATTTTGTGTTTAAAATATAAATCATTTTAAAAGAAATGAAATCATATTAAAATTAATGAATTTTACAAAAAATTCAATTCTTTTAATGAAATTCACTATTAAAAAACTTAAAATACATTTATTGAAATTAAATATGACTCTTTTTATATAATAATAAAATGAGGAAATAATTATATATATATATATTTTTACTTTTCTATTATTTCAAACAATACAACACAAATCAGAAGTAAATCCACGAGCATTCCTCTGATCATGGATTTATGTAAGAACAAGGTTGAATCCATGGTCCACATCATTAGATATTGTTTTTTGGCTCGCCAAGTTTGGAGTTGTTTCTTATCCTTGGATGAGGTTACTGTTGATGGCTCTTTGGACCTCAAGTTATGGGTTCGGTTCAATCTTAAATGCAAATCGTGGCTGGATGGACCATTCATGGCCTGTTATTTTTGCTGTTATAGTTTGGTAGTTATAGCGATGGCGCAATGATGGAATTTTCAATAACCGTTCCTTGCAGATTGATGAGAAGTTTAACTTCATTTGACGTTAGGGGGAAGGAATTATTAATGTCTATGTTCAAGAAGTGGCTATTGGAATGAATTTTTCCTTAACCTCGGTTCTTATTGGGTGGCGTGCTTCATTGGACGAATGGGTGAAGTTGAACACAAATGGTTGCTTCAAAGCATCTTCAGGTTTTGCAGGTGGGGTGGCCTTTTTCGCAACTCCAATGGTGTTTAGCAAGATGGCTATGTTGTGCATATAGGCAGTTGTAATGCTTTTGCTTCTGAAATTTGGGTTGTTCTTCATGGACTTCTATATGCTTGGGATAAAGGTCATAGCAAATTAATAGTTGAGCTAGATTCAAAGGATGTGGTGGAAGCTTTAAATAGGAACCTCCCAATTAATGGTTGTGCTGCCAATGTTTTGCAGGAGTGTCGAGACATGCTTCAGAGGCCATGGTCGATTGAGATAAAGCATATACATAGAGAAGAAAATCAAGCAGCAGATTGCCTTGCCAACTTGGCTTTGAGTTATACTAGAGGTTTTCATGCTTTGGATCATCCTCCCCATGGCATCCTAGATTTTCTCCATGCAGATTATGTTGGGGTGTTCTGGCCTTGTGGTCCTTCTTTTTAGCATTTTTTTCCTTGGGCTTGCAGCCCTCCTGATGATAAATAAATATATATATATATATATATATATATATATATATATATATATATTAAGAACCAAAAATAGCAAGAGCAAAAGGATTTTTCTTAAAAGAAATTTAGGTGTAATTTAGTATAATTTTAATTGAATATAATAATTTAATAAAATAAATTTAAAGTTTAAAGTTTATTATTTTTAATTATGCTCTATTAAATTATATTTTATTTTTAAAAAAAAAAAAATAAATTTTGGGGACTATTTCTGACTAAATTGAGTGGACCTTTCTTTCTTTTCGGATCACAGGGCCTAACCAAATCTCAACTTACCTCAGTCTCTGTCTCAATTCAAGCGTCCATTCACCATGTATTTATTTGGGTTGGACAGCCCATTAGCCCAATAAACAGGTCTTTTGGTAATTTCACTGAAAAATGCTTAGGGTTAACTAACTATTATTGTATAAAAGCCACCATTATAGTTTTGTTTCGTCTCGCAGAGTTTACAGACGCTTCTTCTTCTTCTTCCTCTTTCTTTATCAACCACTGATATCTATGCAATTTATGCAAAGCTGAGAGGTTTTTTTTTTTTTTTTTTCAATTTATTTATAATTTATAATTTGTTTTTAGCATAAAAAGCAAAGCCTCTGTTCCATTAAAGAGATGAGAGACCATTTGAAAATGTCTCTTCGTTTGGGAAAGAACAGCAAGGTATAACAAATCCATGGCCGAGATATCGTTTCAGTCGTCATTCTTGGATTGACGATTCGATTGTTGCTCGTCCACATTTTAATTTATTTTTCTTTTCTTTTTTTTAAAAAAAAATTTGGTATCGGTGAAGAGAGAGAGAGTGCATGCGTACCAAATCGCCAATTGGAGAATGAATTTCTTTATATCACCTTTCCTTTGAAATTTTTGTGCTGTTTCGTTGCTGATTAATTGATTGATTATATGCTAGTTTTAGGAACTTTGCAACATCGGATCATACTTTGCAAACAAGAGGGATGATGAATAGCTGAAGAAGAAGAAGATACAACCGATTCTGAAAGTCTTTTGAGAATGTTAGACAGTCCAGAAAACAATTAAATCCATGAAAGGCTAACTAATTAATAAAATTAAAAACAAACTCGATCCCATCCCTACACTAATTAAATCACAATTAATTTATGAGGGAAATTATTTCACTTAATTAATTACAGAAGGTAATTTTGAAGTATTGTAATTGAACAATAAAAACTAATAATTTTTTGTGAAATAAATAATTTCACTAGTTTAATAATTGGCATAAAAAGATAACGAAATTGCTTTAGTATTTTCAAATTGTGAATTGCTCATGAATTTTAATGCCATAGAAATAAAAGTTTCTAATGTGAAAATAGTAAAACTTAATAAAGTTGAGGATACCATTAAGAGTTTAATTATTCCATAGTTTAGCACTTTAGCTAATGTAATTTGCCTTTCACATTAGCAGATCCTATTATATATATGTGGAGTTGATGAGAAGAGATGCTGATGGAGTCTTTTGATTGATTGGATATAGGTTAAAGATTTCATATTGAAGATAAAGGTTCCTCCTTTTAAAAAAAAAAAAAAAAAAGTTTGGATATTAATTTGTGAATTTCAAGAATTTTGGACCAAATGCAAGGAAAGGAAAATGTTGGCTATGACCCACCAATTTAATCTGTCTTTGAAATGGAAGCAAAGGTGTGATTTTTGTCAAACCCTGGGTCAGAGCAAGCAGAAACTGCCCTAAAAGCTACTCATCTTCACATGAAAAACAATCAACTTTCGGTGTCCACCACAATTTTCAAAAAATTTCTAAACCATCGTCAGAACACAGCTTTAGTAATCAAATGGAAACAAGAAAAGCATAACTTGTTGTACAGAAACACTCATAAATAAAACTAAAGAAAGACCATCATATTCTTATAATAAAATAAAAATCCCAGTATCAGAAACACCACAACTAGAACTAGATTACATTACACTACAACTCTTTGTAAATTTCTAAGTATAACCTTGCTTGTATCTGCGAAATAGGTCTTCTGTTGTGGCATTCCTGAAGGCACAGCAACCTATCAAATATACCCATATCAAAGCAACAAGAGTTATGAGCAATATGATATCTGCCCTTCTCCATTCTTTTTTAAGATTAGCCAATAATCCTGCCTTGCAGGAGTCGCAATTGTAGCATAGTTGATTTTGGTCATTGTTCCAATTCAGGCAGTCCATATCTGCTGCATTGTTTATGGGACTAATCCAATATGTTGGGTTCACAAATGTATAACCACATTGTGTTGGGGGCTTACAGCAACCTGACTGTAAATTTGACAACATTTAAAGTGAAAAAGAATATCAAATTAGAGAATATTTAAAGTCAAAAGCATACTAAAAGAATATTAATTATAATCACTTGGTTGAACAGTCTTTATTTTGAAGCTTAATTAGAAAACCCTGTTTTTGGGAGATAAATGTCCACAAAATGCTACAATAAATCACAAATTATTCTTTTCGTAATATTAAGATGATGGCATCCTTGCTTTTTGGGAAAAATAATATTGAACAAATAATATAATAAAATGAACTTAATTAGATTTTAGACTAGAGTTTGAACTCACAACCTCTCCTACTATTAGATTTTTTTGTAAAAGAAAAACACTTATTTTCTCTAAGTAAAGATCGATCACAGAAGGGTTTGAAAGTAAAGAAGCAAGAAAATGTACCTGTAAAGGGGTAATGCGAGCATTAAAGAAATCTTGAGCCATGCGATATCTCTGATTCAACTCAGCACACATACTGGTTGAGCTAAGGCAGGTTCTGATTCGATCCCACTTATAAGAACTCTGAACTCTTCTGCGAAGCCATCCTGAAAAATCATCCAAGTGATATTCCAAGTAGGCTCTACTTGGTTCAAGGTGACCTGAACCCCTAACAGTAACCATATATATGAAAACAACTAAACATGCAAGCAATATTATCAGAATAAGCATTGCAATCAGATAAAATATAAGCAGCCATGGGATTCTCCAAAACCCTCCCACAAACCCTGCTATAGCCACAACCAAAATCAATATCCCTAATATAATCACAGGCCATTGTAGAATCTTTACACAAGAGTTGTCTGGTTCCATTGCCAGCCAGATCCCAGCACCGATTATTGGGATTGACAGAAGCATGGCTACGAAATTTATTGCACCAATAACATTATTGCTTAGGGCCATTTTGGTAATGGATGGAGGGAAATCAAAATAGGTTGGTTTTGTTTGTTCTTGGAGCTCAAATAATGACCTTGAAAAGAGAAAGGAAAGATTACTATGATAGATGTTGAAAAATAGCTACTACATGATGTGCTTTAGTCATATGACCCACTTGATTTTTATTCCTTACCTTGGATCCATGACAACTACTAAAGCAAACCTATTAGAATAGCAATTTTTTGAAGTGTATTTTCATCTTTTGGCCCAATCACTTTTTGAAAAGGAGTTCCTTGTATAGGATAGAGAACATGTATAATTGAGAATTTTGTTTTTTTTTAGAAAGTAAAAGATATTAGTTGTATGCAACTATATGTAAATATGTGCCCTGTACAATATATATATATATATATATATATATATATATATATATTTTAGAACCCTAACTGTGAATGTTAAAATTTCTTTTTTAATGCTAAAAGAATATAAATTAAATTTGGTTCAAAAGAAAATATAAGTTTAATTACTTCCATGTGCCAATTTTCCTGTTATTGATACACAAATAAATGTGTATAAGTTTGAACTACAATAAAAATAATAATAAAAAATCTTCCTATAAATTTGTCATGTAACAAGCTTCTGCTTATCGGATTACCATATTTTAGGCTCCTGCAAACTATTAAAAAAAGAAAATTAAAGTAGAGAATAAACTATTAGAATTTAAATCATTGACTCTTTTCATATATTCAATTATTAGCTACTAATTCAGTAATTCTATATGAATAAACTGTGCAGTGTCACATTTATATTGGTAATGGGAATTTACTTTGTCAACAACAGAAGCACATAGGTAAAGCTGGTAAAATGTAAGAGGACAAGATGCCTGGTGAACAAAATGGGCACTCTTCCTCTTCATGATTCTTTAAATTTAAAGTGTGAAATGAGGTGGTGATGACACCAGAAATGTAATGTATCCACCTGTCCGCTCAAAGGGCCAATAACAAAATAACACCCATCACCACTAACTATCAGGAAATCTAAACTATAGACTCTGTAAATCCTTCCACATAGCTTAGCTTGCGTTCTTTTATCTCCTTGAACATGAAAATGCCACGGGTGTGTTCTTCAAGCTGGAAATATCAAACAACTCTATAAATCTCTGATCTGAAACTCTAGCTTTTGCCGCAGCAAACCTCTGGTACTCATCGAATATTGATGAAAGGCACCATCTTTGCAATTTTCTCAAGCACCCCACAAGGCAACCAGTCCGGTGCTGGACATGGCACAAAGATACAACAATTATCTTGGGAATCACATGTGACTACTGAGGAAACAGGAAAGAAAGGAAGAAAAGATAAGTACCTTCCCTCTCTTGCAATGAATTAGGACAGGGTGGTTTCTTACATCTAGCAAGGCAAAGACATACATGAGCACATTGTAAAACAAGTAATCCATCATCTCAGCACAATAAAGTCACTTAAAGTTGAAGTTTTCTAGATACCAAGGACAACTTTCAATGCTTCACGGATGGTTTCCTCTGGAATGTTCACAAAAGGCTCCTGTCCACAGTACTGACTATTAATGCCAAATTGCGCAGAGCAAAACATAATTTCAAATTGAAAAACCCCTAAATTTTGATCCAAACAAACAACAGTAAGAACTTCTAAAGAAAAGAAAAATGTGATAACTATTTTGTACCTAATCGTACAAACATTTTCTAACTAGTTTGTAGTACGGGGGAATAGCCTCAGGCACATTCTACCATCTTTTATTATATTTGATCATATCAGAACACCTTAAACAACAGCAACAATTTGTTCCCTCCTCTAATTCCATAACTTACATTTTAACAGCAAACAAATGCACATGCTCTGATAAAAGTCATACTAGCCAGGATATGATTATTCTAAAAAATAAACATCAGATTCAAAAGAATAAATCTGTCAGATGTTAATTGGTCAATTTCCAGAATTTTGGACCACTTGCAGTCCTGTAAAAGATCTCTCAACATATGCAGAGAGAGAGCGACAACACATTAATATTTGTTCCTCCATGTGTTTCATAGGGGTTCTACTACATAAGGAAAACAGAGATGGCGGTAACACAGAATCAAGCAATTAGTAAGGAACTCTCTATGAAAATCTGTATGAACTTTTTGTTTTCCCTCAAGTATCCTCAGTAACTTGTTCCATATAAATTATATGTTAATATTCTAATTCAACTAGTTACTAACATAACAAAATTCATTTTAAGTGGTTTATTCGTCAGACAACACTAATAAAGTCAACATTCATAAGAAGCACTTATCAGCAATATGAATAAAAGCATCCTTTGTACATAGTTATCATCTGTCTGTGATACACCATGCAATTATAAGCCATTTTTTTAAGAAAAAGAAAAAGAAAAATTGTAAAAGACATTAAATTTTGCTAGTCAATCATTCAAAGCCCCAATGTATTAGTAGCTCATAAAATAAAATTAAGACGTTGAACACATCCTAAATATAACAAACATAAAAATAAAAAGTTTGAAAATTTGATAGGTAACCTTGCACATTTCAATTCCGAATTGAAAAAGCGTAATCCCATTGGCCTTCAAAAACTCATTGTTCGCCTCTGGATATGGTTCGGGGCACAAATATCTATTCAAAAAAAAAAAAAATATATATATATATATATATATATATATATATATATATATATATATATATATATATATATATATATATTTAAAAGGGGAAAATCGCAATGATGAACAAACTACAATATAAATTTTAGATTAGTACAATATTTACTTACATGATCGAACGGAGACCTAGGGATTGCAGGAAGTCGAAGTTGGCAGAATCAGGGAAACCAGACCTAAAGATACCAATATCGACCATGGCGAAGTTTAGAGGTGGCACAAACAGGTCTTCACCGTCTCGGTCATTCTCGGCCTCTGCTCCGATCAGCGGATACTTAGCCGGAGGTGACACGTCTATGGCTCTGCAAATCTGGGCATCCAAATTATCGAGTTTCATAGCTTTGGCGCCAAAATTTTTGAAAAATGGGAAACAGAAATTGATGGCGGAGAAGATTTGGGGACTGATTCCAGAGAGAATCTTGATTATTGGAATCCTCCTTTTTAGATAAAGAGGGGGAGGTTTTACAGTGCGCGATGACTTGGATACTTTACAGTTTACACAGTTTATATGTGAATATAGTGAGAGACTTGGAAAGAAAGAAACGCGGCATAAAATAGAAACCCACCACGCAACGGCGAGCTGACAAGTTTCTTTTTTTTTTTTTTTTTTTTTTTTTTTAATTCTTCAGTTAAATTAAAACTTTTTTTTTTTTTTTGCTAAATAGTTAAATTAAAACTTGAAGTAAAAGGGATCTAATGAATAAAAGTATAAATTAATACAATGTCTATAACAATATTCATGTGGACATTGTCTATACGTCCTTGTAAAATTGTAGTTTCATTTGCCATCTCTTGGATTGGTTAGAAATAGAAACAAGTACCTATACCGCTATACCTCTTTTGAGAAAAATAATTGAATAAATTATTATTTAATCTCTCTACTTTTATTAAATTCACACTAAAATTTTTAATTATTTCATTCATGCGTCTTGATTTGTCTACTATTTAACCCTTTCATTTATTTTAATTATTAAATACTTATAAAAAAATTAAAATACTCTTTAATAACTATTAAATTTTTCATACTGCCATGAAACAAAATTAATAAACAACTTCAACCAAAATTCAAATTAATTTAATTTGAATTATTCAAATTAATTTTCTGACTTGTGGTTTTTATTTGTTGCCAATTTTGTATTTAATAAAAAACAATTAAAAAAAAAATTATTCAATCAATATCTTCTCTAGCTAAGCAATCATCGTCTCCATATTATGTGCCTAAGCCAAATTCACTTTTGTCACCGTGACCACCCAAACCAGATCTAGGCCCAAAGCCACTACCCCCTCCACCACCAAAACCACCACCTTGACCAAAGCCACCGCCATTACCCCCACCTGCCCCAAAGCCACCATCGCCAGTACAGTTCCCACCTCCCAGCCCGCAAGCCAACCTAGCTCCTCCAAACCCACAAAAACTCACACTAAGCACCCAGAAAATGATTCAAAACCAACCGATTCTGATTACCACTGCAAAGCACAAGGCACAGAGAAATTAGACGATTTGATAGTGGGGAAAATTGCCCATAATCAGAGTGATACAAAAACCAAAACGAACCTGGTAGGGAGGAATAAAATCGGACTAATATTTGATCTCGTTGTGGATTCAAAGAATGTTTGCTTCGAAAGGCGATTTGGAAGTCTTGGCAGTTGCAAATGGTCTGGATTGGACAAGAAAAAATGAAATGGTGAAAAAAATTGATTTGATTGCAACTTCGGAGTCCATGAAATAGTGATTTTGAAGCAAAAGAAGGAGAAGATAGAAGTGTCCTTCGAGACATTGAAGTGGGCATTCGGTGCCGGTGATGGATGATGGATCAGTGACAATTTAAGGAACAGCTTTTGGGGTTTAAAATGTTGATAAAAGTGCTTTGATCATATTTTTATTTTTTTGATAAAAATCTGATCAAAGGATCTCAGTGGGTTGTGGAGAGAGAAGATGAATAGAGAGAAGGGTATTTTGGGTAGGGCTATAAACGAGCCAAGCCGTTCGCGAGCGGTTTGGTGTTCGGCTCGATAAAAATTCATTCGCATTCGTCTCGTTTTATAAATGAGCTAAATTTGAGTTTTACTTTAAGATTCGATTAATAAACGAGTCGAGTTTGAGTAAAGCAAAACTTGACTTGATTAGACTCGTGAACAATTCGATAATAAGCTCACGAATATGTTCGATTAATAGGTTCGTGAACAGTTCGATAATAAGCTCGTGAACAATTTGATTATAATTATTATTATTAACTTAATAATTTTGACACTCAAAAAAATATATGTTAATACTCTTATAAAATTTTTGGTAATTCAATTTGACTAAAATATATATATTCCTGATTAATATAATATAATATTTTCTTATTATGTAATATAATATTTTAATATTTAAAAATATCTTTTTTATTAATTACTCCATCCAATATCTGTCACTTTACGAAACCAATAAGATTTTAATTTATTTTTTTCAATTATATCCTTATTATCTACTCTATAATTAATACAAATATTATCCATTACTCTATAATCAATAAGGGTAATTTAGCCATCTTGTTTTTGAAACTTAACGTAATTAATTATTTCTTAATCTTTGTGAAACAACAAAAAACGACACATAAAAAAGAATGAAGGGAGTAATATTTTTATAGTTAATGTAATGCTCAATTTTATGATTGGATGTTTTTGCTTTTATATTAGTTTTAAGTATTTTTGTTAAAATTATTTTATTAGAAATAAATATTTAGAATGTTGAGTATTTTGATAAATTATAAACGAATTTTAAAATAAATCGAACTTGAGTTTAGTTGAATTATAATTTATTAACGAGCTGAACTCGAGTCAAGTTCGAGCTCGGCTCGAGTTTAAATGAGCCAAACTTGAATATGATTTCAAGTTCGATCCAAAACTCGATTCAAAACTCGAACTCGAAAAAAAAAATATTGAACCGAACCTGAACATTCTAAAACTCGGCTCGGCTCGGCTCGATTGCAGCCCTAATTTTGGGCTGCAAAAGTTTTTTTTTTTTTTATTTAAATTTTTTTTTTAAAAAAAATTTAACATAATTTGTAAAGAAATGGGTGTAAGGACTAAAATGTTATACGAAATTAAAATTGAGAAATGTTTTAATTAATTTCTCAAAATAAAAGGATTTAGTGTAAAATTTAATCAAAATCGATGGAATAAATAATAATTAACCCAAAATAATTTTGTGTGGCTAAGATTTGAGTGGCATGACCTCAAAGTTCAAAAAAAAGAAAAAAAGAAAAAACAGATGATGATGGCTTTGCAACATTATTTTAAGGCTATGACGGTAGGCAGTAGTGGAGGATTATTCAGTGGCTTATGCTGTATATCATAATAAGGTAAAACATAAAATAAAATAAAATGGGTTTTTGGGTGATCCATCTATTTTGCTATCACAATGTTTCTCCTGCATTGTGATCTGTACCTCAGGGTGTATCAGGATGGATAAATAGATAGGGTGGAAATTGCCGCCACTATTAAAATACGATTTTAATATCAATTTACTATTTGGTTATAAAATTTATCTATACCCACAATGGAAATGAAAAATGATTTGTATCATAAAAAACTTTTATATATGTGGAAGATACATTGTTTCTGTGTATACAATTCAGTAATCACAATATCAGTTTTTGAAGTTCAACATTCTACCCTCCAATGTCTTGCTTTGATGGAGCAGATGTTACAGATTTCTTTAAACAATCAACAATCCCTTCACAATCTGCTTCAGGAAGGACGCAGCCTGATACATCCTCAAAAGCATCCGCGGGATATGAATGGGGAGAGCGCAGGTTCCCATGAGTCTGGCAAGCCTTCATGGTCTTACAGTGTTCAGCTTCATCATCTCTAATGTTCAAAAACACGTCATATAAATTATCTGAAACACAAAAAAGTCAAAAAAGCAACGTAACATTTGTCAGTGTGTCAAAAAAACATCACTTGGAAATTTAAAAAAAAAATGATTAACAATGTACACAGGGTGTTGTTTCTTACTTATTTTTGGTCTTCGAGAATGAGGAGCTCTGGAAGTTTGAAATTCATCTGGGAAGAAATTGGAGAGAGTATGAGGTTTAGGTAGCACTTCAAAAGACAACAATATATAGGTTGTCAAAAAAAAAACTTACCAAACAAGTACAAGTCACCCTCAGTATAGTATTTCACAGCAACTTCAGGAGCAGGCAATTTTTTCAATTCCTCTATAATAAATCATAAGCATGTGTCAGAAATGGTAGTTGCATTTAGATTTTGGAGGAAAGAGAATCTATAAAGTTAAACAAATGATGAAAGACCATTCATCAAACTGTTTTGCATGGTCATAGATGTTCAACCTAACAACCTCCATCCACTTGCATACAAAAGATTCTATAACATCACTAAATTGTGGGTCTAACAGCATTCAGGGAAGGTAACATATTGTTAACCTAATAAACGAGAAAATTAATGGCAACTATAATTACTGGTACATCTCAAATTTCATGCTCACAGATGATACATATGCAAATAAAACAATCTTAAGATCACCAACCAAACAATTGAAACTCTTAAATATACCTCCTTGTGCCTTGATAAATTTGTCATAAGTTGCATATGCATGGCTTTCTACACATTCAGAAAAGTGATCTGCAATAATGACAAAATTGAAGAAATTAAAACATCCATTTTCAGATGAATGACCATGTGTACAGTTATTCTGAAGCCACCTCTCAGTGCTTTTCAATGCATTTAAAACAATGTAAATTTTACAACTTAAAAAAAAAAAAAAAAAAAAAAAAAAAAAAAAAAAGAAGAAGAGTGAAGCCCTATAATATGATGCCTTTTCTCTTTCTGACTAAACTTAATTCGAAACAAATTCAACCAACAAAGTCTTTAGGATATTTAACAGGTCCAAGTGTACCATCAGGGGTCAGTTCACTTATATAAAGAAGTTCAAGAAAATAGATTAATTTTGCAAATGTCAGACAGCTTTGCCCCATTACTTCATTATATGGTTCCATCTGGGATCTCACAGTGGGAATTTGAATGTGATGTCAAGATGCAAGTCAGAAAATATGGTAAGGAGTTATTAAACAGTAAAATGCAGGTATTCTTACAAGCCATTCTTGGACTTATTGCATACATGAAGACTGTCATAACATAATAGAAGATTGCTACATGTTGAGCGAGAAACCGATCAAACCACCAAGCATTACCCCCCAGTTCCTGCAACCAAATCACCATGCTATCAGAGTCAAGTAAAATATAGTATCATATCAAAATGACAAAACAATTTTTAAATGCAAGTGCCTGCATATATGTGAATGTGTATATGCACTTCTATTGTGCAAGTTTGTTGCAATCTATCATCATGGAAAATAGCCTCCATGTGTCCTCATTTTTCCAGTTAATTTGCTCTGGTCTTAGCATCCTAAATTTTACTCTATCAATATAATGTTCCCAAGTCATCCATTTCAGGTAACTGCCTACCATGCAAGATATCATGGATGGAAATAGATAAGAGTTTGACATAACAAGATCTTGTGGATTTGAGGGAGGACCAGATTCTGAGCCTCTGATTCACATTATTACAGGAATATAAAACACGACTTGTCCTACTAACAAAATAATTACAAATAAAGACAACTTACTTCCATGATAAGTAAATGGTGCATTTCATTCCAGCTTTCAGCAAAATGCACTTTGAGATAATCTGCTCTTCTCCACCAACCAAAACTCTCATACATGTGCAGAACAGACATAAAAGCTGTCACAGTGATCAAATGAATGTGGAAGGTCACAACTCAATTATCACCAAAGATAAATTTCTATAATGTTCAAAATAAATCTGAGCTACTCATAAATCCAAAGAGCAAATCTG
The DNA here is from genome assembly GCA_949750685.1 of Vernicia montana. NCBI lineage: Eukaryota > Viridiplantae > Streptophyta > Magnoliopsida > Malpighiales > Euphorbiaceae > Vernicia > Vernicia montana. Next base: position 5,062 of record CATKHJ010172429.1, on the reverse strand, counting down.
CAAGTTTTGACAAAATGCAACAGCTACCAATTGTAACCTAATTACAGAATGAACTTTCCACTCCCTTTGATCTTATTACAAATGAATCACATATCCTGTAATGGTGATAAATCAGGTCATAACATACACAACCACAATCAAATTTACTCTTACTGACACTATGACCATTTCTCAGTGTGTCCATTATTATGACACTATGACCATTACTCCATTTCATCGCCAGTAGCAGGATAAAAAATGTAACAACCAATCAACAACTTTACTTCTAACATTGAAGGACTTAAAAGCTAGTTCTATTTGCTATAAAGGATCCTAATATTGGCCGCAGATCACCTCTTAAAAGTTTTCAAAATATTAAAAGAGAACATTAGCACTAACCAAAATACGGAACTCTCGCAATAGTTTCCAGCACAAAGAATCTTGCATAATCTCGGTCGCGGTAAAAAACATCGAGAATCTTTATCACAGAATCCTGAAAAGATTAAGAGGGCAATCAGATATTTAATGGTCTTACAAAAAGCCAACAATTAAAAAAAAACCATTAAAAGGATACATTTTTAAGCACAGTTCCACATAATAATAACAACAGAGATCAGTAAGTAAGAGGGCTTCATTCTAATGCACCAAAACCAATTATAGAATATATTGAATGGAAGATACAACTTGCCGTGAGAAAGACATTAACAGATTGTTCAAGCTTGATAACCCATCTCTCCAAAGCCGTGGATGATGAAGTATCCGGTGGCTTCCCACCTTCCCCTTGGCACTGATGATCAGTAAAAGTTTTCGGTTGAAATGTTTCCTCTACTACCACTTTGTCCTCATTTTCTCGCAAAACTGTTGCTTGGACTCGAAACAATTTTCTACATATAAAAAATTGAACTTGATTAACAAAATCAAGAAAAAGTGAATAAAGAAATTGAAGAAAAATTTGATAACTACCTACTTTCTTACCCAATAGCAGGTTTTAATCGGGGATTATAACGGAAAGTGTTTTGGGAGGTGAAAGAAGAAAGGGTTTTAGAATTTCTGGAAGAGACTGAAATTGCATATAGCTGCGTAGGTGAAAGACTCGTCGCCATTTTTCTGTATCAAGATTCTAAAAGGAAAGTGGGGAATTGGCATTTGGGAGAATAGTCATATATTGGGGGTGTGAGCTAACAGATTTTCCCACTTGAACAGCTTTTGTCGTTTGTAAGTTTGACACACAATGGCGGTATGGTTGAGACTTGAGTTGAGAGGATATTCCGGGCAGACAATTAAGCATGACTTGTGGGCCATTGGGCCACGGCTGGATTACTAATTTGACTACTTCACTTAGATGGGCCTTTTGCCTCTGCTTCCGCTTCTTTTTTCTTCGTCAAATACATCTAGAAAATGTCTTCTTCTTCTTCTTCTTCTTTTTTTTTTTTTTTTTTTTTAAATTGAGAAAATTACACTAAATACATATTTTTTATTTTTTAAAAAATATCTGATACAAAAACACTATAAACGCCTAGTCTAAGCCTCTCCAGCCTATGCTAGGCATAATTTCCCCCACTCACCAACGATAGATCCAAGCCATCAAATGACATAGAACGCTGCGATGAGTGAGTCGGACAAAGCCATATATGGAGGTGGAACCGCTGCCGCATAAAACAAAAGTGACTAACAACATAGATTCAAAATTTCAGTACCTAAATACCAAATACACACACAAAAACCACACAACGGCCTTATTTAAGCTGTAAATAGTAAAAATCATAAAGAAAACAAAGAAAATGGGTATCCTCACCGGTGGCGGAAGCCGCCGGGGGTAACCCTCAAGAGGAGCACAGGCGACGCGAAGAAAATGATGAAACCCTAAGAGAGAAACTCGAGGAGAGAAGAGATATACTTTCATTTTAACCTTGAAAAATGTCACATGTTTGAAAACTCTAATTTTGCCCTATTCAATTCAAATTTTATTTTGTTAATTCTATATTTTAAAATATATAATTAATAAAATTTAATTTTTTAATTGTGTCATTTAAAATTAAATGAAATCTTATGAAAATTAAATTTTTTTGTAAAAAATCAATTTATTTAATGAAATCTACTATTAATAATCTAAAATATTTTTATTTAAATTAAATATGATTTTTTTACAAAAATGTAAAATGAGAAAATAATTACAGTAAAACATCTCTAAATTTATACTTTATATAGGAATAATTTCTATGTAGTAATAAAAAATTTTGGTTTCAGTTTGACTAGTTATATTGTAATAAGTTATAATTTTTTTCGATTCCGGCTCCGTCTCGAAAAATAACTTATCTCTGTAAAATATTTTATCCCAAAAACTAATTTTATGTTATTTGATTACAATATTAAAAATTATTTAAAAATATTAAAAATTTCAATTTATAAGACTATAAACATATTTAAACTTATAAAAATTTTGTATTTTTAAAATTTTATTATTAAGTATGAGAAAAAATACATAAAAATGATAAATTTTGTAGTCACTGGCAGTGGTTGGCTGCGGCCGACGGTGGTTATTAATAGCCGCCGGTAGTAAGTATCAGTGATCGACAGATTAATAAATTTGTATTTACATATTTTTCTTTCATTATAATTAGTTTGTCAAAATCCGGAAAACGACTTCCCGTTTTGAAAAGAGGAAGTCATTTTTCTTAAAAAAAACTTAGGGTCTATTTAGTTGAGAAAAATTATGCCAATTTTCTAGAAAAATTTTCAAATGAAAATAAAAAATAAAAAATTGTGTTTATTTTACAAAATTTTCATTAGAAAACTGTTTTCATTATTTAAAAAAAAAACAAATTTAAAATATTTTCTAAAATTTTATTTATTAATTTTTCTAAATAAAAATATCACCATCTTACCACCACCACCTCCATCATTATCACTACCACCGCCGCCGCCGCCACCGCCACCACCACCACCTCCACCTCTACCACCGCCACCGCCACCGCCACCGCCACCGCCACCACCATCATTATCATTGTTATTAAATGAACAAATTTTTCATGTTTTGAAATTGAAAATAGTTTTTAAATCATAGCAAATAAACATATTTTCCATTCATTTTTCAGTTTTCTTTTAAAATGAAAAACTTTTCATTTTCAATGAAAATTAGAAAATGAAAAGAAAACAATTATGTAACTAAATAGGCCCTTAGGGTCTGTTTACTTACATAAAAAATTTTCTGTTTTCATTTTAAAAAAAAACTGAAAAATAAATGGAAAACGTGTTTATTTGCTATAATGTAAAAATTAATTTCAATTTTAAAATATGGAGAATTTGTTCATTTAACAATAATTAATGATGGTGGTGGTGGTGAAGGTGAAGGTGAAGGTGGTGGTTTGTGGAGGTGGCGGTGGCAGTGGTAGTGGTGATAACGAAAGAGGTGGGTGGTAGAGGTGGAGGTGGTAAAGGTGGTAGTGATAGTAACGAAGGAGGTGGGTGGTAGAGGTAGAGGTGGTGATGATGGTGGTACAGGCGGTGGCGGTAGATATGGCGATAATGATAAAGATAGTGATGGTGATGTTGATAAGGTTATGGTATTTTTACTTATAAACATTAATGAAGAAAATTTTAGAAAATATTTTAAATTTGTTTTCTTTTAAAATAATGATAACAGTGAAAACAGTTTTATGATGAAAAATTTGTAAAATAGTCAAAGTAAATATAAAATCATATTTTCTATTTTCATTGAATTTTTTTTAGAAAACTGGAATAATTTTTCCCAACTAAACATACCCTTGGTTTCATTGACCAGGAAAATATTTTCCGTTGACTAATTTTTCAAAACGTTCCAAACATCAAAAAATACAGAAAAAGTTTTCTAGAAAAATATTTTCCGCGAAACAAACGGAGCCTCTATCTTAAGAAAATTTACCTCCACATAGTAATAATTATACATTTATATTTCAAAAAATATATGTTATGTTATATGAAATGTATAAAATGAAATAAAATATTTATGTAAAGTTGTTTAGCACAGTAATTTATTTTTTAGAGTTGTTACCACATCTCTAAATTTGCAGGTATATAATAACTCGCTAGTATAGTCACGTTCTAATTGATTTGCTATAGGAGAAGGAAATGTTACTTGAATTGTAAGGGTTGTGTCATAATTTGTAGAATTTACATTAGGAAAAAAAATTAAAGAGAATATAAAATTTTAGACTTTTAGGAGGGTGTATTCAATTAAAACTTTTATAGACTTTTTTTAATTGAATGACTTTTGCAGAGTTTATGAATTTTTAATGATTTATGTGGAGTTTATAAAATTATGAATGACTTTTAAAGACTTTATTTTAAAAAACTTTTATAGACATTTGTCACGACCCGATTCCCTTCCTCAGGCCACGACGATCCTAGGGCATGGGTAGGCTTAAGGCTACCGAAAACCCATAGAAACCTCATCGATCAATCAATCAATCATCAATATCCATATCATACAATCTCCCAAGATCGGAACCAACTAACTATATCAATCCATTCCCATCAATATCATTTATAATTCAAATGAATCGTCATCTTACAATTGGTTAATGTTATAAGGCCCACAATACTATTTCTTTACATATACCATTCAATACATTACCATGAAGCATCTATAATTGAATAATCATCTATACAAAATGACTTAATAGATAATAAGCTATTACATTAATCACTTGAGTTTCCGAGGAGTGGAGGAGAAGAATGCCTCGGGAACTTAACCGATAAATCAAAGCTCACCTGAAAAAAATATAGAATCGATAATGAGATAAGACAGTGAGTAAAGATTATACTACTATAACCTGTGAAGCTTGGTGATTCAAGGTCAGTTTACAATAACGATTAACAATCTGTATCCATCAATAACAATAACAATCGGTTCAATGATAGCTATAAACAATAGGTTCGGTATCAATCAATATTCGGTTCAATTTCAATATCCAATCGTTTCAATAATATCAATCGATTGGTGTCAATGTCAATAACATATCATGTATAGCAGAATCAATCAATACGGTACAATATCAAGTAACTATGTCTTAACGTTCTTCTCATATGGTATTATGCTCAAAGG
>CATKHJ010172377.1:0-10183 GCA_949750685.1 Vernicia montana | reverse complement strand
AAAATACTAATGGACTTCAAATATACATTTAATACAATGGAACAATTGATTTATATAAACATATATTTATTGCCATATAATAATGTTGTTTTACATTTACATAAACATATATATACTGCTCTAGGGCATATACTCTAACAGTTTCTAAGCAAACCCGGACTACTTTGAGTTTATAGAGGATTTTATGAACAAAATTTGGACATAGTCAAAGCATAAAAGCTGTAGGAGAATGTTTCAAGTGGCCACATGTAAAATTATTTTAAATATTTGTTGTGTGCAAAGAGAAATCCTACTAGAACTGAAACTGGTTATGTTTAGGGATTGAATGGGCAGTCCGAAATGGAGTAGCTCAAAAGATGAATTTCGAAACTGAATTAAGTCAAATGTAAAACATGAAAAATGATAGTTAATATGTGTATAAGCTTTTTGTTAAAGGAAATATAAATTATATATGTGAATTGTGAGATATGACCTAGTGAAGGTGATAAGGTATGGAAATCCTTGTAAACTAACACTATTGATAGACTTGAGAATATATCTCATGAATTGAGCATGATAGAGATAGAATTAGAAGAAATTGAAAACTAATGAAATGATCATTGATATGTATAGAATTAATCCACAAAAGGATTTGATAAAATTTTAGGTGTAGTAAGATAAATAGAGTATGATATGCAACTGACTCTGTAATTGGATTCAACTTGTAAACTGAATTCAAATTTCTAATTTGGGGACTTTAGAGATGGAAATGGGTTAAAATCAAAACATGAGAAATTTTTCTTGATGTCGCTAGTACCTCCCAATAAAAAAAAATTGCAATTGGAAACATAAATCTTGAGTTATACTTAAAACAGTGTGACAGGGTCAGTCTGCCTTATAACTGAAACATAAATTAATTGAAATGGCACCAAGATTCCTATGAATTTAAATTTAAATTCAATTTTGGATATGTTGTAAATGTATATGTCTAGTTTGGAATACAAAAAGAATCAACTCATTTGGACTAGTATACCATGAGAAATTACAAAAATAAGGTGACAAGGTCTAGTGACATAACAAGACAATGAATAAAAATGTAATGTGATAAAGTTAATAAATGTAAATAAATTAATTATCTATATATGGAAACAATTAATAAATGATTAATGAGAATAATGAATACTGAATTGAATGTGATTATTCAATATGAATCTAATGTGAAAGAGTATTGAATTGCTAAAAAGCGAATAACGAACATTACGGATTACTGTATATGTATATGTATATGTATATGCTACTAAATATACTGATTTGCATCGATAGTAAACAATAGTATTAGAGTTAAAATTGAAATAGTCAAATCGATAAGGTAATTAATATTTTTTTGATAAATGGTATGAAGGATGTGGTTCAACATAGAACCTGAAGGGGAATAGATATCCAGAAATTGAGGAGCATCACTACCGAGTATACTAAAAGCTTATATTAGGAGCTAAGGAAGTCATGGTGACTATGTTAAAAACCTTACCTGTTTATAATGAAATAATTGTATGATTCATTTCTTTTAATGAGGCTTTTGGCCTATCTACTATTCATTAAATTCTTTTAATAAGTCCTTCAGCCTAATTATTATTATTATTGAATCCCTTCAATAAGGCCTTCGGCCTACTTCCTACCATTTGTCTCTGTGTACTAAATTGTACTCAAATTGAATATTGTAAAAGAGTTTAACTTTTTCATATCAATTCTTTTATTGTAACGAATCCATTCTTGATCTAATGTTCCTCCTTTGAACACTTAGTGTATCCAAATCAATAAACTATTCTCATAATTATTTTCCTTTAAGAAACCAATTGTTCTAATATAAAATTCCACTGTTCTTCCATTGCTCATCTTTCATTGAATCTTATATGATTCATCATTGTACATTGTTGATTCAAAATATTGGAACAATTGCATTATTGATCTAGAGTGATCATACTATATTACTGAAAGCAGAAATTCCCAACTAATGTGGGTACTACATCAGACTGTGTGCACATGGGAAAGCCTACGGATAGGATGAACATATCCGCCTCAGCTAGGAGGGATATTCCTAGCCTTGAGACCTAATCAGTCTTACGCTCTATACTGTTATAAGTGAGCAAAGCAGTAGCTGCCACTGTAATGTTTACTGATATGAGTGGGCAAGGCATCAGCCGCCACTCCACTATTTACATTGGGAAACGCATCGATTCCAAGACTTTGATTTCTACTAAAATGACATTATTGAATCCCGATCATTAATGACCATTGTTATCGATTCCTGACTGTTACTGATCACTGTTAATGAATCCCGACTGTCATTGATCATTGTTATTGAATCCAAACTGATATTAACCACTGTTACTAAATCCCGACTGTTAATGACCATTGTTATTAAATCCTGATTGTGTCTTCTATATTGTTATACTGATATTTTGTTATCGAATCTCAAATGATATTGATCATTGGAAAATTTGTTTCTCCTCCTCTGATTCACTGAAATCTCAATAGTTATTAATTATCGAAAAAATTGTTCCCCCTCTACTATTTTATTGGAACCTGAATATTAAACCAACTATTATTGAATATCAGAAATTTATTCTTTTATATCATTATATTGAAATCCTGATAATTTTGTTATTGAACTTATATTTATACACTGTTTCTTATTTATTATAAAGTACTCACTGAGTTTCTCTCACACTCTTATAATGTTTTATTTCAAGTTCAGTGGCTGACTCAGCAAGTGGATCTCAAGTATCTATCTCCACTTGGGATTACTTTGTTGAAAGTAAGATGTTTACAGCCTATTGTATGAGTCAAATGATTTAGAGTTGCATGGATTAATATGGTTTAGTGTGTAATCATTGGTTTAATTGCATTCTTTATGTGGTAGAGAAATTGTAATATCACATATTAAAATGAATACAGAAATTGACATATGATACGATGTTATGTGTTTATCGATGATAAAACATTGGGAGAATTTGTATTAGTCTATATGAAGTTAAAGATGTCAGAGTGTTTTATTAGGAAGTGTTTCTTTAATGCAGGTTGTGAGCCTAGGGTACTATTATAGTTGCAGCTGTTATGCTGCCAAATTGAAATTGATTATTAATGCTCCCAGAAATTAATGGTATTAATTGTATTGTAATATTGAATAAGTGGGTTCTACGGGTTGTTGGTACCTTTATGGTTACCCATGCCTTAAGACCGTCACATCGCCTAAGTTGGGATGTGACAAAGGTGGTATTAGAGCAAAAGAGTAAAGTCTAGTATAGACTAATAAATGTTATGGAGTTATAGTATATAAGTGAAACCATGGATCATAGGATTCCTAATTGTCAATTACAGTCCATCATTAAGATAGTTCTGCGTTATACGTATGTGAGTAAATTTTCCTGATTTAGAATGATATATATATTAGTATGTGCTATGATATCAAATAATTGGTATGTGTAGGCATACACTACTGTAATACTGATCTAAGTGAAATATTGAACATACTCTAGATGATACAACTATACTGAAATGTGATATGAAAGTGAATTGCCAAATGTGAAAAGGAGGTCAGTCCCTTAGGGATCGTTCATGGAATAGTGAACAATGAATGTATATTGTTAAAATGAAATTTCCTGTAATGATCATATGTGAACATTGATAAAGATACTGAAATATCGATTGACTGTGAAAAACTTATAAAATGCAAATACTGATAATAATACATAAACTGTTTGTACATATGAAAACATGTGTATTTCTTAGGATAAAAACATCCTAGGGAAACTGTCTTAGAACAATAAAAGTGTAAAAATTTAACGTTGATTTATACGTTATGTTAATGAAAAATTATTGGTTAAAGACGCCTACGTTTGGGTGATAGACTAGAGTAGAAAAAAAAAGTGAAAGCGTAGATGTAATGATACGAAAACAATATGAAATACAACAAGAATTGACAAGTGGGAAGAGGTAGACACTATATGCCAGCTACGGTATACTCCCCGGTAATGATAATCATACAGAGGGAAGTAGAAGTTTTCTGCTATCTACATAGATATTGTATATGAATAGAAAGAAAAAAAATGTTGATTAGTGTTATCGAGAAGAAAATGATCAATAACCAATGAATATTGCACTGTCTCTAGAGAAACATGTGGAGCTGCTTATAATGTGATAATAAAAATGGATAAAGGAAAAACATGAATATCTCTTGCTAGACTTGATTAAAGTCTTAGAGGAAAGGGGAAAAACAAAAGGGAAATGTATATAAGTTATAATGACATAAATGACCCAAGAAATGTGTATAAGTGAAATAGTAATGGAGTCTTATTGATTAAACTAAATATATTTTACTGAGAGATCCCATGTAAAGGAAGATAAGAAGACATGGAATAGAATAACTGTTATAGAAAGTGATAAATATTGAATGTGACCAAGATAGGAAAATGAAATATCGACTAAACGGAACTATAACTGCTAAAAGAAAAGTGTGAAATATAGTATCGTACAGAGAGCTGTGAAGACAATGAAACTATTGAGTAATGGAAACTTTGCATTGGTTGAAAAATGTAACTGATAAAGATGAGAATGACATGAAAATAAGTAAAAGAGAAGTTATAACAGTGAAACCAATGAAATGGATGAATTTGACTAGAGATAATGGATACTGAAATTGTAAATAGTTAAAGAGAAAGAGAAAATGAAGATAGTTAAAATGGATTACTGACATATAAGGATATAAGGAACAGATCAAGAAAATGTCTTATGACAAAAAAGTTATGAATGAAAAATAAATATGAATAATTAAGAACCTTGCAATGGACAAAGAGTAAACAATGGACTGAAAGTCATTTTCGGAAAAAGATATGACAGACTATAGGAATAAGAAAGGAATTGAGATGATTAAGGAAACTTGAATGTATTCAAAATAAATTGAATATGAGATAGAAGAAATATGACATAATCGAGATTGATAGGTAATAAATCAAGTGAAAAGTTATTTTGTTGGATATATATATACCTTAAGAGAAATTTTGAATCGTAGAAAATACAAATTCCATATGAAATGGATATATGTTATGAATGATGATAAAGTGTATTAATTCCAATATGCATTCTAAAGAACAGAAGTGAATATCAGATGATATATTTCACTATAATAAGAGTGTGATATAGAAAACTGTTTGAACACTGTGATGGTACATAATGATGTATGCTCATACATTGTTCCAATTGACATAACAAATTCACAGTAAGAAGTGGAAGAGATTAGATAGACAAATGTGAAGAGATTGTGAAACAACAGACTTATAATTTAAAGTAAGAGTTGACTAACATATGGTAATTGAGGGAAACTGCATATTCTCCTCATCATTGTTATAATGGTAAAGAGAAAAGATATATAATGAAAAGTTCATCAATGAATAAGTTTAAATAAAGATTATCTATTGCGATATCAAAATAAATCAATTGAAATATTGTAAAAAGAAAAGGAAAAGAGAATCGATTTCAAGAAAGATTGTTAGTAATGAAATATTGGATACAAATAAAGCCACATGTGTGATAGTTTACACACCATTAAAGAGCATTTGCTTCTTTAGAAAGCTATAGTTTACACGAAGTTACATTGTTCTTTCCACACATAACATGTTCAAAGATGATAAATCTTGACAAATTGAACTTGTAAATAAAGACTTGAGAAAGCAAATCATATATATTGAAAGACTGGACAGTGATGGCAAATGATTGTATAACAATGATAGTAATACTTACCTCGATAGGTAAACTGTGAAGCAATGGATAAATTGAAGGAACTATTCAAGAACTGTACTACAAAATAATATGGATGATTTCGAAGCAATCGAAACAAGAAAAGAATCCTGATTGATTTTGTTTATGATAATAGTGACAATATTGTATTCAAAGAACATAATACCTTCGAATCGATTGAACAAAAGTTAATGCTTAGTATTGTACAATATAAGAATTATAACTGAGAAAAATTGTCCATCTGGTATTAAAGTATATGGAGTAGAATGATATAAGGTAAACCAGTAACACACCTATTATATTAGAGACATATGAGATGGATCTATTATAAATATTGAAAGGATTACAATGAAACGTAATAATTTAATCAAGTTAATGGCAAAAGCAAAGTGTTGAACAATAGCATTGAGAAAATGTATTGAACTAGTTTATGGAAAATTCGAGAATGAATTTTCTTAAGGGGGGTCAAATGTAATATCAAGGATCGAACCAATTCCTAAGTATTAACAGTAATGCCATTTGAAGGCAATTTGAATGGTTATTGAGATAATGAGATCAATAGGAATTTAAATGAAACCCAGTTAAATGCATATAATTTTTTTTTAAAAATTAATTCTATTTCGGTGATATTGTAGTACACATGTACTCATAAAAATGTTATGAACATGATTAATGAAATGAAATTAATAAACTTCATCGATGTTGGTTATAATAATGTATAATGTAAAGGAAGGGTAAAACGGTCATTTCACGAAAAAATGTCAGAATGGCAATTTAATTGTTCAGGAATATATAAAATACAGTGTGAGACCCAACCATGTATAAACATGGCCAGCCCAATGGGTATTAGAAAGGAAAAATATTATTTGGATTGTAGGAAATAATAGTCAAATTAATTGAATGAAAATGGACCCCACTTATCTTTAAAGTCAACATTTTGACATAATTAATAATTTCTTAAATTGGGAAATTAAAATATACTATCATCAAATTTTGATAATTATCTACATAATTATTTATATTAGAAAATTTGTAATATAGTGAATAACTACAACCATTGGATTAAAGTAATTAAATCATCACCATCCATCAGTGATGACAAAGCTATAAAGCTAGAATCTTCTTCATTCTTTCTCATTTCTTATCTTTCAAAAAAAAATAATTGAAGACACCTACCACTCCAATCCTACACCTATCAGCCACAACTTCATCTTCATCAAGAAATTCAAGAACTTTTAAGGTAATTGTTCAAACCAAGCTTGAATTTCAATTCTAGTTTGATTAGGAGTGTGTATTATTGATGGGTTGCAAAATTTTCCTTCTTTTCTTTTAGGAATGTTCGGCCTATTCATGGAAATATTGGAAAATTTTTATTATTTTCATTTTTTGATATTATTGGGTGTATTATGAAGTGAATTGTAAGAATTGATGAATTTATTGCATTTAAATTGCAAGATAGAGCTTGATTTAGTTATTGAACTTGGGAAACCTAGGTTTTGAATTGAACAGAAATTTTAAACACCCATACTGTCAGTTTAGAGGCCAAATTTGGTGAAGTGAAAAAAATGAAAGTTATAGTGTTTTACCTTAATTAGAGACCCATGAAAGATTTTTGTGAAATTCTTAATGAGTAATAAGATATGTCTCTTGAAAGTGAATTGACACGGATTTGGGGTTTCTGAGCAAACCCAGATTTTTGAGTTTATAGAGGACTTTATGAATAGAATTTGGACATAGTCAAAACAAAAAAGTTGTATGAAAATATCTCATGTGGTCACCTGTAAAAGTAATTTTAAATATTTATTGTGTACAAAGAAAAATCGTACTGGAACTGAAAATGGTTCTATTAGAGATTAAATGGACAGTCTGAAAATGGAGTAGTTCAAAAGATAAATTTAGAAACTAAATTAAGTCAAATATAAAATATGAAAAATATATTTGATATGTTTATAAACTCTTTGTAAATGAAATATAAATTGGATATATGCATTGTGAGATATGACCTAATGAAGGTGATAAGGTATGGAAATCCTTGTAAACTAACACCATTGATAGACTTGAGAATATATCTCATGAATTGAGATAGAGACAAAATTAGAAGAAACTGAAAACTAATGAAATCATCATTGATATGTTTAGAATTAATAAACAAAATTATTTGATAAAATTTCAAGTGTAGTATGAGAAATAGAGTTTGATATGAAACTAACTTTGTAATTGGATTCAACTTATAAACTGAATTAGAATTTCTAATTTGGGGACTTTAGAGATGGAAATGAGTTAAAATCAAAACATAAGAAATGTTCCTTAATGTCTCTAGTACCTCTTAATAATAGAAAATTGCAATTGGAAACATAAATCTTGAGTTATACTCAAAACAGTGTGACAAGGTCAGTCTGCCCTGTTACAGAAATAAAATTGAATTGAAATGGCACCAAGATTCCTATGAATTAAATTTTAAGTTCAATTTTGGATATGTTGTAAATGTATATGTCTAGTTTGGAATGCAAGAAAAATCAACTCATTTGGACTAGTATACCATGAGAAATTATAGAAAGAAGGTGACAAGGTCTAGTGACACAACTACACAATGAATAAAAATGTAATGTGCTAAAGTTAACAAATGTAAATAAATTATCTATATATGGAAACAATGAATAAATGATTAATGAGAATATTGAATACTGAATTGAATGTGATTATTCAATATGAATTTAATGTCAAAGAGTATTGAATTGCTAAAAAGTGATTAACAAACATTACGGATTATTGTATATGCATATGTATATGCTACTTAATATACTGATTTGCATCGATAGTAAACAATAGTATTAGAGTTAAAATTGAAATAGTCAAATCGATAAGGTAATTAATAATTTTTGGTTAAATAGTATAAAAGATGTGGTTCAACATAGAACGTGAAGGGGAATAGATATCCGAAAATTGAGGACCGTCACTACCGAGTATACTAAAAGCTTATATTAAGAGCTAAGAAAGTCAAGGTGAGTACGTTAAAAGCCTTACCTTTCTTTAATGAAATAATTGTTTAATTTATTTCTTTTAATGAGGCCTTCGGCCTATCTACTGTTCATTAAATCCTTTTAATGAGACCTTCAGCCTAATTATTATTATTATTGAATCCCTTCAATGAGGCCTTCGGCCTACTTCCTACAATTTTTTCCCTGAGTACTAAATTGTACTCAAGTTGAATATTGTAAAATATTTTAACTTTTTCATATCAATTCTTTCATTGTAAAGAATCCATTCTTGATCTAATGTTCCTCCTTTGAACACTCAGTGTATCCTAATCGATAAAATGTTCTCATAATTATGTTCCTTTAAGAAACCAATAGTTCTACGATAAAATTCCATTGTTCTTCCATTGCTCATCTTTCATTGAATCTTATATGATTCAACATTGTACACTGTTGATTCAAAATATTGGAACAATTGCATTATTAATCTATAGTGATCATACTATATTACTGAAAACAAAAATCCCCAATTGATGTGGGTACTACATCAGACTGTGTGCACACAAGAAAGCCTATGAATAGGGTGAGCATATCCACCACAGCTAGGAGGGGCGGTCCTAGCCGTGAGACCTGATCAGTATTACGCTCTATACTGTTATGAGTGAACAAAGCAATAGTTGCCATTCTACTGTTTACTGATATGTATTATGTCGTATTTTATTATAATTTTATTAAGGTTAATTGTTTAGTTTTTAGTTTAATTTGGTCATTTTAATATTTGTTTTGGTATTATTTTGTTAGTTTTATGTTATGATGTTAGTATGTAGATTTCAAGTAAAAATTATGCATTGGCAAGTCAATTGTTGAAGTTGGAACTAAACGGTGCATTGAAGGAAAGTTGAAGCTTGAACAAAGATGTTTTCAAATTGAACAAGGGTATTTTCAAGTGGAAAAAGGGTTGAAAAAGGGTGTTTTCAAAGTGAACAAGAGTGTTTTCATCCTTTTATAAAAGGAACTTTTTGATCCGCAAAAGAGGAGGCAAATACAAATATACGCAGTCAGAGAAGGGTTTTTGAGCTAATTGATTCGAGAGAACAATTCTCAATCTCTTTTGAATTTTCTGCTGTTACAAAAAAAAATTAGTTTAGGATTTAATTCTTAAAATTTCCATCAATTGTTCTTGTTTTTGGATTGAAGATTAATTTAGCTTGGATTAAATTGTTCAAGGGATTGAAATCAAAATTGGCGGAAATTCTAACCTAAACAGTATAGTACTCTCCATTCTATTTTTAATCTTATTTCAATTCAATTAATATTATTGTTTTTGATTTCTTAGCATGATGATGATTGTGATTAAGATTGAGATTGATAACTTGATTGAATTGATGAACATGGAATTTATCATGAGCTAAATATTTTCAGTCTAGGGTAAAGAT
>CATKHJ010172361.1:0-28911 GCA_949750685.1 Vernicia montana | reverse complement strand
AGATGGGAAACCTTGGTTCTGGGATATTTTCAACTATTTGCAGAATGATGAATATCCCGAAGGGGCAACCAAATCAGAAAGAAGAACTCTGAGGCAGCTGTCCAGTAATTTTATCCCGAATGGTGATGTTCTGTACAAGAGAGCATGGGATAATATACACCTCAGGTGTGTAACCGAAGATGAAGCTCAGCAGATCATGGAATGGGTCCATGGCGGAGAAGAAGGGCCTCATATGAATGGAATTGCTTTAGCTCGGAAGATAGCAAATCTGGGGTATTTCTGGTTATCCATGAATGAAGACTGTGCCAAGTTTGTGCAGAGATGTCATAAGTGCCATATATATGCCAAGCTTCAGAGGCAGCCTCCCATTCCTCTCAACCCAATCACAACTCCATGGCCTTTTGAAACTTGGGGTATTGATGTCATCAGAAGGATAAACCCGAAGTCTTCTGCTGGTCATGAATACATCCTAGTTGCAATAGATTACTTTTCGAAATGGGTTGAAGTGGCTCCATATCAGGTACTGGATTCCAAAAGAGTGGCTCATTTCATCCGAACTAACATCCTTTGTCGGTTCGGAGTTCCTTTCGTGATCATCACAGATAATGGGTCACATTTCCAGAAAGAGGTGATCCATTTGTTGAAGAAAGAAAAGATCCAACATCACAGATCTTCTACTTATCGTCCTCAGACTAATGGCGCGGTAGAAGCAGCTAACAAGATAATCAAAACCCTTTTACAGAAGATGACTGACAATCACAGAAACTGGCATCAGCAGTTGCCATTTGCCTTATGGGGATATCGAACTTCTATCCGTACCCCAACAGGAGCAACTCCTTACTCTTTGGCATACGGCATGGAAGCTGTTTTACCAATTGAGGCTAAAATCAGATCAGCCAGAATCATGCATGAAAGTCAGTTAGAAGAAGTAGAATGGATAAAAGGTTATCATGATCAACTCCACGCCATAGACGAAAAAAGGATGGATGCCTTGTATCGGATTCAAGGCTATCAACAGAAGATATCAAGACACTTCAACAAGAGGGTCAGAAATAGAGGCTTGGAAGAAGGGAATCTGGTTTTGAAAGAAATTAGTGCCCCAATGCATGACCCTAGGGGAAAATTCAGACCAAATTGGGCCGGACCTTACATACTGAAGAAGATCCTACCAGGTGGAGCAACCATTCTTATGGATTTGGATGGAATATAGTTTGCCAGTCCATGAAACTTGGATCAACTGAAACGCTATTTCATTTAATTATTTCATCTCTTAATGTAAATCACATGCATCATGCAAGATAGGACTACGTGGACCTGATTCTCCAAAATATTTATTAATCAGTCAAAATTTAATCTGTGTAAGGAGATACGTAGGCAACCCGCTGTGGGTACGGTCAAAATCTTAATAAAATTATCATTGTTGTCTTTATTATTTGATTTTTTGCTTGCATTAAAAGAGAAAAAGAAAAAAAATAAAGAAAAAGAAAAATATAATAATAAAAGAAAAGAGCTCGCTAAGTTGAAAACCCGAAAGGGCGGCTTAGGCAAAAATTAGAGCAAATAAAATGATGTGTTATTCGAATTTAATTTAAAGAATAAAGATACAGGATCAAAAATAAAAAGCTGTCCATAGCTATGTCTAAAGTCCTAGAATCTAAAATCTGAAAAAGACTCTATATCATCTTTTTCTTTCCTTTTGGATCAGACTCCTCCATGGTACCTCCATCTGACTCACAAGTTCTGTCACCCTAACATCTCCCCAATCCATAGGGCCTATGAAAAGGAAACCTGAAGTGAAGATGAAATACAGAGCTCGCATCCTGCGATTTTGCCACTTATCCTCCTCAAAATCTCGGGGATCATGAAACTCGGCGATCACAACAGTTAGATCTACCCAATCTCCCATGACCATAGGGCTAGCAGTTGTTACATCTAATCCTAAAAGCCTCTGAAAGGAATTGAAATAGTCTACTCTTTCAACCGGAACAACCAAATTTGCCTCAGGATCAAATCCTAAGAGTACAGTAAATTCCTCAAAAGTAGGGCACATCTCCTCCATGCTAGCCCCAAATCTAAACACATGGACATTAAAATCTCAGAATCTCATACAAGCTCTCAGAAAATTCCAATCAATTTTCACACCCTTTAGGGTTGGCATGACACTGATTCCAAACCTCCCCAAATTAATGTGTTTCACTTGTTCAAGGTTCTTTGTCCATAAATGTATAGAGTGACTAAAGAAGGGCTCCATA
This sequence comes from Vernicia montana, assembly GCA_949750685.1. Lineage (NCBI taxonomy): Eukaryota > Viridiplantae > Streptophyta > Magnoliopsida > Malpighiales > Euphorbiaceae > Vernicia > Vernicia montana. Next base: position 26,659 of record CATKHJ010172361.1, on the reverse strand, counting down.
ATAGAAAAAGAAGAAGAAAAGAAAAAAATAGAGAAGCAAAAGAAAAGACAAGAAAATAAGAAAGAAAAGCAAAAGAGAGCGAGAAGAAACAGTACCTGAAGAGTAGGGGAAGCATAAATGAGTTTAGAAGAACCAAAAGACCCTATTTATAGACAAAAAAGGCTGGAAAACAATTTTTTCGCTACAGAAATTGCACAGGGCCTATGCGAAACCGCAGAGAACCTGTACGATCAGCATTCTAAACCGTACATACCATGTGCGGTTTCGCACGTGCCATGTGCGGTCCTCACCTTGGTTTTACCTATCACTCCAAACTTGGTCCCGTTTTCTCCAAATCGATATGTCGTACTGTTTTTTGGAGAGTAAGGATAAAAAAGAAGAAAAATGAAAGCAAGGAGAGAGAAAAGAAGCCAGGACATGCATTTATGCATCCATAATCATACATAAATCCCAAAAGGTACAATACATCATCCCATAGCATGATCATATCATGTGGGTAGTTCAAAATACATCATGTTCTGATATATGCATACATGCATACATACATCATCCTAGCATATACTGTGCATAAAAAGAAAAGTCAGAACTAATGTCTGCCATGCCTCTGCCTCCTCCTCTGTGACGGAGATCCATCATCATCATCCTACAAACCTCAAAGAGTAAGAGAGGCTGATAATGCTGACCTTAGCCGACCAACCATCTCATGAGAATGACGGGCCCAATCTAGGGGAACCTCTAGAAAACAGAACAGAAATATATCAGATTAAAGCTACATGGTCCTTTTCAGAAATCAGTCAAAAACACAAGCTACATACCTCAGCAACATTAGCTGGGAATGGAAGGTACCCTGATGGCACGGAATCAGGAATAGCATATCTGACCATCCCCTGATCTCGGGAGACATAATCCAAGTCCTCCGCAGCCCAAAGATACTGCGGAAAAGCTCTACTGGGTCCAGCACTAGTACTCAGGCCTGCACTTACACCTGTACCTGCATCTGTACCTACACCTCTCCCTCCTCATAAGGTACAAACAGTACCAGCAGTCAGCCTAGGTCGGGCATGCCTATCTAGAAAAGGTATGCCTGACATCAGCCTACTACGGCAAAAAAATATCATAATCAGCCTTACGATCCAGAAGAGGCTCTATCGGAAGGCCTGCTTCCAAAATATCCTGATCACGGATGCGAAGTCCATATCTCATCTCAACGGGAGGGTCAACAGGTACAACCCTCTCTCCAGTAAGCTGGGCTCGGACCCTCTCTCCCAAGTAGAACATCCGGTCAGCTCGGAGCCGTAAGAGCAGATGCAAGGAAGACAAGGTCAAACTGGACTCTGTCCTCTCTGACAGATGCATCATCCTAAATCCAAAAGGGACCTATCGGACCTACACAAGCCAAAAGCAAGTTATAAGAAGTAGTAAAAGATGTGTTTACAGTAGTACAAAACAGACAATACCTGAGATACTTGAAGATGTGAAAAGAACGCCCTGATCCCATGAAAGTTATGCCACTCATGGAGAACCTTGGTCCCTGACCTCCAAGCATAGCTACAAGGAAAGGGATCCATAGAAACATCTCTCAAGGGTGGAGATAAATGAGAGAAATACTCATAGGCCCAGTACTGCAAATCAGACAGCAGATGGTTAGTAAATAGGAGGCAAGAATATGAAACAGAAGCAAAGGTATCATGACATACCTCCCAGATAATGTGGGTCCCACCCAAGCCGGCAAATACTCCCCAAGAGAAATAAGACATCTCCCTGTACATCGCACAAAGTGCAGATCCTCCCCAGTCGTACTCTCCAAGTACAGTCAGATCCTCTAGTGAGCGAAGGACATTCATATCAATAATGTCTCTCAGAGTATGGTAGAATGAACAACCCAGAATCATCAGTATGATGACGCGAGTCGCCTGCTCATCAGTAAAGGTATCCAACCACCTCTCTGCCAAAGCCCTCAATAGTGGGAGGTTACTCTCATGAGTATACTCCAATGATAGGAAGCCAAGCAACCCCAAGGGCTCAATCAGCTCCCTAACCTGCGGATGTGTCTCTAGAAAGGCAGCCACAACCGATAGGTTTGACCGACCTTCTCTAACTCTATAGCTAACTCCTTTTATTATTTAATTATCATTTTGCAAAAAAAAAAAAAAAATCAATTGAGCTACTTTGCCTAAATTGCATACTGTATACATATTTTATTTTTGTACAAAGCTAACATGTATGATAGGAAAGAAAAAGAGTAAGAGACATAAATACCTCCATAGCGCAGGTGCGAGCAACATGGGTCTCCGGCTCCTGAAGTAAGTCTAATGGGTGGGTATTCTCCCGCGGGGCCTAGTAACTTCGGGTGTGTCGGTCGCTAGGGGAAGCCATAAGGAATTTTGAGGAAAGTGGAGAGAAAGAGAGTTTTAGAGAGAAGTTAGAGAAAATGAGTTTTAGAGAGAGAGTGAAAATCTAACAAATGATGAAAAGTGAGGTGGTTACTCCTTTATATACGGGGTCCACTTGCATAGTAATTTCTACTGCCAGATCACTCGGGACTAAATTTCAGATCTGTTTTAAGTCAGAATTCAGCACCGTCAGTTCCAGCGCGTTCGTAATATTTTTCTCTTTCATCAGAGGTCTTATTTACCCATATCAGAATTGGGATGCCCCTGTTATGACAGAAATACCAGAAAATTAAAAATACCCTGAAAAATAAAAAATCGTCCGAACGAATTCAGAAATGCTTCAAAACTGACCGAGCATCAAACTGGACCCCCAAAAATAGATTGGAGTCATCACATTTGCCAAATTCATCCCACATATTCCTAAGTTCACATTTATCAGAATCGCCCACCAGACTGGCCAATTCTGATAAGGGGGCAGCTGTGAACCCTGAATTTCGCACCGTCTAAACCCGCAGACATGAAAAAAGGACTCAAAAATTGAAACGGGCAAGAAAGGATCAAAAAATTAAAGAACCGACCTTGGTCTGGCCTGGGTGACCGCACAGGGCCCCCTAGGAACCACACAAGGCCTGTGCAGTTTCGCACAGAGGCTGTGCGGTCCCAAACTGGCCCTGTGCGGTCCCCCATGCTCCTGTGCAGTTCCCCATCCTACTGTGCGGTCCCAGAAGGCTTCTGTGCGATTTTGGCACTTTTGATCAGTTTTCCCACATTGGAAAACATGCAATCTATTCCCAGCCCTCCTACCTATATAAACCCCCCTTTCCAACTCATTTTGACACACCTCTTGCCAAATCAAGCTTAATTGATCAAACGCAAGTCATTTTCAAGGCTCGGTTCGAAAAGAACTGCCTTTTTAGTTAAAAGTTTTCTTTTAGGTGGTCGTTCGTGGTTTCTTTCCTTAAGTCAGTTCGAGGGAGTTCCAAAGGCGCCATTCTAGTAGCCGTTCGGAGGCTCTGGTTTCGCCAAATCGAGTCAAGGTGGAATCGCGATCCGGTCGTCCGCTCCGTCCATACGTCCCCAAGCCTCGTCTTCAAAAGGTATTTATTTTCTTCATTTTTTTTGTTTTGAAGTTTGTTTTGCTTTTTTATTGCTTTGTTTGCTTTTGCTTTTCTTTTAACTTAGTTTCTTTTTATATTGCTTTATTGTTATTGTTTTTTTCCCCTATTCTTTGCATGTTCCTCTTTTCTTTTGTTTCCCTTTATTTTAGTTCTTTTATTCTAGCATAATTATTGCTTTCCCCTTTTTCTTTATATGATCCCCTCCTCTTTAATCCTTTTCTTTTTATAACTTTAAGAGGCATGTTAATTAGAAACTAAAATAATTAACTTGTTCTGATCATCTTCTTGTTTGTTAATTAAAACTGACCTAATTAACAACTTGGTACATTCTGTTTGATTAAAATCAACCAATCCGAACCCGAGGGTTCCATCATGAGTTCAAACCTGAATGAGCATTTCGATCCCTTCTAGCGGATCGGACCGATGCTCGGGCGAGGCCTTACAAGACCACATTAAAATCTCCATTTCTCGAGAAAACTCTTCATATAAAAGCTAATTCATGTTTGATTTATGGTTTAATAAAAAGCTCTTCAAGTGGCCAGAAAACTGATTACTTCGATTATCTCATATCCACATCCTTTACAAACTTCTTATAAATCAAACGACGGCGACATCGGTGACATGGTTCTTGAAAAAAGTCACCGTGTCTGAGCTGTATCACGAAAATCTGGTAAGGTCTTTTGGTTTTTCTTATCTCATTAATGTTCTCTTATTGATTTTTTAAAATAATATGGTCAAATTTTATAATGTTGATCGCAAGCGCTCCTGATGTCAGTATATGTTCTTTAGTTTTCTGGGTTTTTTGATTGAGGTGTATAGATTTTTTTTATTGTATAACATTAATTGATTATTAGTATATGTTGAATATGGGTTCTAGTTGATGGATTATTTTCCATTGTGGTTAGTATGGTATTTTCTGTTCATTTTGATTGGTTTGTTCTCCTTGATGTCTGATCTGGATTCTTAAGTTGTATGGTATTATGTTGTGATTATCCTTATGGAGTCATATTAGTGAGCTAATTAGGGTAATTCTTTGTTGATTAGATTTCTGATTTCAATATGAGTATTTGTGATATTAAATATAATAGTTATGTACCTCATTTCAATGAAATTACTAATGCACTGTCACCAATAGATCAAAAACGCAGTGTGAAAATCACTATTGATCATATAACATATGGATTAAAATGTGACTGAAAAATGATAGTGAACTCAGCTGGCTTGCTTAAATGGTTTGTACTACCAAATAAACTCAATCTTAAGTGTAATTTTCTATATCTAGGACTGGTTTTATTTTAAATGCATGTGCTTTTTATGTGGTTAATCATGACAATAGAATTGTCAATTGATATATGTCTTTTTTTTTTCAACAATTGTATAGAATTCGTCGATACGTTCTCTAAAATGAAACTAATGGGACAATTGTGGACTTTAATTGGATTGTAGACGATGATCATATATGGAATGTGCAGATTCAGAAACAAGTGACAATTGCTCTGGTTACTGGTCTTGGAGACTTTTATAAAGGTGGGTTATCATCTGTTTGTTCATATATTTAGGAGAGACTTAAGTGTGTTGATATCGGATACAAATAAAGTTGGAGTTGTGTGGCTTGCACCCCCTAAACGCAACTCATTCGATCCTCCTACTTTTGAAGCTAAATGCAAAACTCTTGAGTACAAGAACCGTTTGGTAATGTTCTTAAATCACATGTTTATAATATGTATTATTTTGGTATCAAAAAACTAATTTTGTTGTTGTGTTTATTTCCAGTTGCTACCAAAAACTGTGATTAATGTAATTGGAGATGAGAGCACCACGATCAAGGTGCAGACTGCACATGGGAGATCTTTTGATGTTTTCTATGAACATCGAGAGATTTGTAGTTTGATTATCTATCGTACCCCAACAATCATGTGCAGATTCACCACTGGTTGGAGGGATGTGGTGGAGAAGCTAGACATCGAACAAGGAGACATATTAAAGTTCACAAAATCGCCCTCTAAAGTTGTCACATTATATATGCAGTTGGTGCGCAAAGGTGTGGAAGTGAGCAACGGGACGTAATTTATTTATGTTTGAAGTTTATATTTTCAGTTAGTATATAATATATATAAAGACAACGTGTTTAATTACTCCTTTTTTATGTGTTTGAAACAATGCTAATGTAATAAGGCTACTGACTTTTTTTTTTGAATCAAATGTTGGTTGGCACTTTGACTCTTAACTGGACTTTTACTAAGGCTATTAGGTTGATAGAAAATTTGTGTTCATATTCTAAAATCACCAGTTCATGTTCTCTCAGCAATTAAAATGGTATTTTATTGGCAAAAAAAAAAAATAAAAAAAATAGTAAGATACTAAGATAATAAGCTCCACTGTGTTAGTCAAAGGTCCAAAAAGAGATTTGCATAATCAATAAGAGATTACAAACCAGCCCAAACAAAAGCCCAAATGCATCCTAGTAACCACAGTCCATATACAAGCACACCCCAAACCTAGCAAACCTAGCAGAAAATTGAAAAACCCAGCAAATCCCTGTAAAAACACAAGCACTCAACTCATAACCAACTGTATACAAAACACACAAATATAGTCAGCTCAACTAAGTTACTTAAAGTAAACGACCAATGAAGCTCATTCTTCAATTTCCAATCATGAGTATCATAATCAATTTTCTCCATTATAAGTCCTTCCAATAAAGATGAACATGTGTAGATGTCTCAAGTGAGTAATATAACAAGTTGATATATTATATATAAATATCCAAACACCAATACTAATTCTTTAACAAAATGGCAATCAACTGCAAATATCTATTAGGAAACAAATCATTAATGTTAATGTTCGAATGATAGATTAAATAAATTAATGAATTGTATAAATTTAAATCAATTAAATATCAAAGTGTTTTTAGTGATGAAATTAAAGAGAAATATAAAATGTTAGAAGAACATGGAGCATTAGTGATGAATTTTTTCATGGAATATGATGAAACATCTGTTATATCTCTTTGTAAAAGAGTAAAATTAATTATTAAAAATATAGCAGCTTGAAAATTGTTCAAAGACATTTGTAAAAGTTTTAAAAGTGTTTAAAGTCATCTTTTTTTTTTCTTTTCCTTCTTACGGTTGCAATTTACACGAATATAGAATAAAAAATGTGTTTCTTTGATTATAGACCTTTCCTTGATTCCAAATCTTGAACTAAAATTATAATCTAAGTATGGGTTGCATCTACAAATCTTAGAGCAATTAAAGAAAAAAAAAATTAATCTATATTCATATTAGTTAAATTTAAAAATTCATGAGACAAGCTCATTTGGTAAGGTATTAAAAAAATTTAAATTATTTAATCAGTCATATGCTCCTCATATGTTATTTTTAAGTTAGTCATAAACTAGTCACATTTTTTTTTTAAATGAGACCCAAGCTAGTCACATGTTTTTTTTTATTTTAAATGAGACCCACTTATTTTTTTAAGTGAGTTACATGTTACTCATATGTTTTTTTTTTTTAATATAGGACTTATTTTAATTTTTTACCATGCAGTGATAGTAATAATATATTTTTAATGTTTAACCTTTCAATACACAGTACACCCGGTATTACAATAATGACCATAAATAATACTCCATCCATTTCACAATAGATGACATTTTGGAGGTATGCACAAGTATTAAAAAACTAATTAACTCTCTTTAATTAGTAAATGAAAATACTAAATTATCTTTATTAAATATTTCTCTAAACTCTAAATTTTATCATGCATAATTAAATTAAAAAGGATAAAAATGAAAAAAGTAATTAAATACACTATTAATATTCTAAAACGTCATCTATTATAAAAAAAAATAAAACCTCCAAAACTTCATTTATTGTGAAATTGAGGGAGTATAAAATTTAATGATTCAAAAATACGTTTTTTCTATTTTCTAAACTTATAAGACTTATTTCTTATTTTGTCTTTTTTTCTTCTCTGTCAAGCATTAATTAAAATAAATAAATAAAATAAAAATAGAAAAATTAATTAAAAGAAAAATAAATAAATAAAATAAATAAAAAATGTGATATATATAACCTCGTTCCTAGTATGCCACGTGGGTTATTTTATAGCCAATGTGTCCCGTGGGAAATCTAACTCCTGAGGCCACGTGTTGAAATGAGAAAGCGAATACAGAGATAAAGGTGGGTGCGCGAGTAGCAACAATCCCGTGTGTGATGTGGTATACACAGTGTAAGTTTGACTCACAAGTTGGCAAAAGGTAATTAAAGAGACCGGTAAAATGACGCCAGAGAAACGGCAGTGTGACACTGCTAGAGCACGCAAGGTGCGTAGTGCGCACTTTGGGTGATTTGTAATTGCTGATAAGGGGAGCATCTTTTAAAAATTAAGAGGGAATCGTGAAAAAGCTCAAAATGCGCATCATAGTGCACTGTAGCGTTTGCCATATGCCATACGGCTTTGATGAGAATATTATCTCAATGTGGCATTACTTGTGTGTATATATATATATATATATATATATATATATATATATATATATTAGCTTATACATTTGTTTGTGTGGTGATTCAATTAAAAAAAAAAGTGATTATTTCTATTTTTATTGAGAAAATAATTATTAATTTAATAAATATTTATAACTTTGTTTTTTCTCTATTTATATGTCTCAATTTTATTTTTTTTATCAATTGTGTTTGAATGAACAAATCTCTTTTTTTTTTAATATTTTTTTTTTCAATTATTACATGTTTCACAATTGATAATTCTAAAAAAATAATTTAGACCAATATTATATTTATTAGATAATGTAAAATAAATAAAATAAAATAACATAAGAGATTTTATGCATGATGGAGGTTTGAATTTATAATAATTTTATTTAGTAAGTCCAATGATGGTACCAAACTACGTTAACAATTTCCTAATCTTAATTTAAAAAACTTAATATGTATAATAACACAATATGGCTTTTATCAATTGGAACCCTTTGCCAAATTGCTAATTACTTAATTAGTTCTTACATTATTATAAATCTTAAAAATTAAACTTATAAAAAAAAGTAAAAAGTCAATGATTTTTTGTTTTTAAAGTTACATCACAAAATCAAAATTACTGAATATTAAACATGATGTTGTACTGAACTTTCTTTTAATTTTGATATCTTTAAAGAAAATAAAAAACATGATTAAGTTTAAATTGGATCAAAATTTACTAATGAGTTTTTGATAACAGAAAGATTTCAAGTTGAAATATTAATCAAAATAAAAAATTAATTATCGAAGGGTTTTTTTTAAATGGTCAAGAATTCCTAATATTATCTATTCAAACAAAGAAAAAAATATATATACTCAATGGTGATTGATGAGCTTACACCGTTTCTTATGATCCGAGTATAACACACGCCAACACTAAAGAAATAGAAAAAAGTTGTCGAGCACCAAGCAACGGTGCAATGCAAAAGGGCGGTTCTATGAATCATTCTGTATACCTGGCGCACAATAGCATGGCCCGCCAGTAAAAATAAATTAACAGTTCAATGAAACGTGTCAGTTAACCAAAACCTCTAATTAATGGCTCAAGCCAAGCCTGCCTTGTAGGTGCACCACCTGGTTCACCCCTCGGCTGCTGGCTTCTGGCTGCTGGCTGCTGGGCTCCCTTCCCTTCCTGGTCTTTCGGAAAAAAGAAAAAAGAAAAAAGAAAAAAGAAAAAAGAAAAAAGAAAAAAATTTAAATAAAAAACGAAAAATATGGAAAACACAAAACGAACTTGAAATTCTCTCATTGGAGTCTCTCTCTCTCTCTCTCTTAGAAATTTCTAAAATACTTTCTCTCTCTAAAAAGCTGTTTTCTTTATATTTATTTGTTCTGAAAATGGCATTAAAAAACCCTAATATGGCGTCGCCGCCTTTGCTATTTCCAGTAAAAGGAACGTAACGACGCAATAACCTGTAAGTTTTTTACCTTAATTCTTTTCTAATTTCTGGATTATTATTATTATTATAATACGTATGAAATTTGTGCTAATGGTGGATTTGTGTTAATTCTATGTTTATTATTGTTAGACAATTGTTTTGCTATGTGAAATTTGAGGAAAAAGAGAAGTGAGAATGTGAAATTAGTTACCTCGATTGAGTTTTTGAATTATTTAGTAATTGGTGAATATGAGTTTTTGCTTCAGTAAGTTTGTTGATTCGATTTAGCAAATTTGATGTTTTGTATTTGTTTTTATTTTCTTTACTTAATTGTCAATAAATGCTTCTGTTTGTAGATGGTTTTTGAATTTGAGTTGTGAGTTATGCTAAATTTTCTAGTTCCAGTGCCAGAAGGATGGCGGATGGCGGATGGCTAGGGTTTTGGTGTTTTTATTTGGCAAGAATTAGCATTTTCCGTGGGGAAAAGACTTTACTTTGGAGAAACGTTTTTAGTGACTGCTGTTAGCTGGACAGATTTTGCTTTTCCTTATTTCAAATGGCAGATGATGGCAAAAGAGTTGGTGGGCTTGCATCTGGCTTGGCTGTAATATTGAATGGTGATGATGGGAAGGAGAATTCGTCGAAAACCCGTCTGGTTTCGTATTGTGATGATTTTGGTAATCAGCCTGTGGAGAGAGCTCTGGAATATATTTTTGGTCTACCCAACAAATCATTTGGTCCTTTGAGTAGTCTTGTTGACAGCAATTTAGTCTGCTCTATAATTAAGAATAATTTCATGAAATTTCCTGTGAATTCTGATACTTTGGCTAGCAATAGGGAGGGAATTTGTGTTTTTGACAATGGTTGTAGACCTCATAAAGTTGGGCTTGAAGAATTAAGCATTTGTGGTGATATTAGAATCATTAAGTCCCCTTTGCTTCTAGAGAGTTTAGCAATGTTCAGTAGCACCAGGGCTAATACTTGTGTCTGGAAAGGGAAATGGATGTATGAAGTTATATTAGAAACTTCTGGTGTACAACAGCTTGGATGGGCAACTCTTTCTTGTCCTTTCACTGACCATAAGGGTGTAGGTGATGCAGATGATTCTTATGCATTTGATGGGAAAAGGGTTAGAAAGTGGAATAAAGAGGCTAAGCCATATGGCCAGTCATGGGTTGTTGGTGATGTCATAGGGTGTTGCATTGATTTGGATCATGATGAAATATTGTTTTACAGAAATGGTGTATCCCTCGGGGTGGCCTTTAGTGGTATTCGCAAGATGGGACCTGGATTTGGGTATTATCCTGCAATCTCTCTTTCTCAAGGTGAACGCTGTGAATTAAATTTTGGAGCTCGACCCTTTAAATATCCCATTCAAGGCTTCCTTCCCCTTCAAGAACCTCCCTCTGCAAATCTTTTGGCTACTCAGTTACTTCGATGCTTATCAAGGTTGTTGGATATGCAGTGTATGGAGAGGGCTGATGGTTCTTTAGTTGGGAAATTAAGAAGATTGAAGAGGTTTGTGTCATTTGAAGAACTGTTTTATCCTGTCTGTCATGGGATATGCGAGGAATTATTCCATCTACTTGGGGCTGATGCAGGGAGCACAGAGTATGTAGCCTGGGGTTCTCTTCTTTTATTCATGTTGGAGGTCTTTAGAATGCAGCCACCGCATGACTATTCGAGTTTCGATAGATTTATTGATGTGTTCTTAGAGTTTCAGGAATCACGTCTGATGTTTGAGTATATCATTAATGCCCTTTCATGTGGCTGCAAAACAGCATCACTGGTTTTAACTGAATGCCCATATTCAGGATCTTACTCTTATCTTGCATTGGCATGCCATATCTTGAGACGGGTTGAATTAATGGTGCTCTGGTATAAGTCGCCAGATTTCGAATTCTTGTTTGAAGGGTTTCTATCGCAAAAGAGTCCAAGCAAGCAGGACCTCCAATGCTTGATGCCTTCTGTTTGGTGGCCTGGTTCATGTGAGGATATTTCCTATGAATCTAGCATGTTGTTAACAACTACAGCTTTATCTGAAGCAGTCAGCAAGGTATGTGCCCTGTCATGGAGCAACAATATTTTAAATTAGATCTGTAAAATTTGAGTGCTTTGCAGTTGTATATCAAATGTTTTTCATAAGATGCTGCCAAAATCATGTTTCATACAAAAATAGCTAAATTCATAGTGAATTACACATATTGAAGTTTGTTGAAATAGGTGGCTAAGGGGACTTGTATGGATGAAAAATTTTACCACAAGCCTTGTGGCCACCTGTAGTTTGATATGATTCTTTGTTGGTACCACTATTATTATGTTTGCAGTTGCATATTGTGCTATCTTCTATCTGAGAAGTGGCACACGTGTGCAGATTTAACCTCATTAATTTAAACACTACAAATTGAAATAAGTATGGATGTAGATACTCTGAAAGGGAATTCATTTACACTGAGTTTGGTGTAAACATTTTACACTGCGTTTTGTGAATAAATATTTATGCATGAAATAAACCTTAACTAATGAAATAAGTATGGATGTAGATACTCTGAAAGGGAATTCATTTACACTGAGTTTGGTATAAACATTTTACACTGCATTTTGTGAATAAATGTTTATGCATGAAATAAACATTAACTAATGGAACTCATGGGTGAAATTTCTATTTTATGTTCTCAACAAATATATACTTTTCTAATTCAATTTCAGAGTAATCTATTTTTGTCAGTGATGCATTCGCTGTAAAATGTTTAATGGAAAACTTGTTGCTCTGGAATTTCCTTAAATTCTGTTACTGTATTGTCGTTGCTGCAGTAAACATTAATTGAATTTATTTTTCATTTGGTGCTAATTTTAGTTTATTTCTGTACTGAATAATAGCATGTTAACACTTCATCTCTTTCTTTGTAGATTGAGGAGAAGCATAGGGACCTCTGTCTTCTGGTCATGCAGTTTATACCACCCACAACACCTCTTCAGTTACCTGGTTCAGTGTTTAGGACATTTTTGCAGAATCTTTTATTGAAGAGTAGAGGCGCAGATCGTAATGTCCCACCTCCTGGAGTTTCAAGCAACTCTGTTCTTGTTTCCTTGTACACAGTCATACTTCACTTTCTATCTGAAGGATTTGCTATGAGGGACATTTGTGGCTGGCTGAAGAGCTGTGAAACAAATAATCATGTTGGATTTCTTCATAGAGGTGGTGAACAGAGTTTCCCTATAGATTTGTTTCTGAAAAAGGATTCTTATCGAACTGATATTTCTAGGCTTGGGGGATCATTTAGTCATCTATCAAAATCTCATCCTGTATATGATGAGGAAATGGAAGTAATTCGGTGGGAAGAAGGCTGTATGGATGACGAAGAAACCAGAGTAACACACAATACCACACAGAAACCATGCTGTTGTTCAAGTTATGACGTTGAATTGTCAAAAATGTCAAAGCTTCAAATTAGATACACAGCTAAAGGTTCTCGGGTCCATTGTACCCCTATCCCAGAGAGGTCTGCTCATGTTGCTGCAGAATGCAGTGCAGGAAGTTTGAATGATGAGATTGCAGACAAGCCTAGCAGCAGTGATCAATCTGAATCAGAGTTTGGTTATCGCCCTATGCGGGATATGAGGATTGTGCCAAGGCAGAGTGATATCTCTTCAGCTATGTTGAGAGAAGAAGAACTTCTAGATACTTTGCTGTTGTTGTATCACATAGGTGTGGCACCAAACTTTAAACAGGTAAGGAGATATTTTGGGATCAAAGTTTCTCTTAAAAGTGGGTATTTCTCTCTTAAAAGAAAGCTCCAGTTTTGTTATTTGTTTTCTTTTTATTGGAGGTTTGTTTTCCCAGTATCTACTTTGAGCTTATTTGTGATAAATCTGGAACAGAAATGTAGTGTTGCAGCAAAATGGAAAAATCCGTGGTACAATTGAAATTAATGAAATATCCGGTCCTTTTTTAATGACCATGATGACCTAAACCACCAAATCTCTGTTTGTAAACTGTGATCTACTGCAATTTTTAACACTTAATGAAGCTTAGAATTTCTTACTTCTCATGTCATAGATGGATTTAATGATGGTTGGAAAACATAATAACATTTTAGAGGTGTTTGAAAGGAACTGTGAATAGTAACCTGTTAACAGTAATGTTAATGTTAACCTATGAACAGTAACATGGAATAAACTAGAACAATTTAGGCTTCACCTAATCCTACTTGTCACACCTAAGGTCCCATAGGCATTGTACCAAGGGTTGAATTGGATTCACTAATGCTTGGAAAACATAATAACATTTTAGAGGTGTTCGAGAAATTTTTCTAGCCTGTCAGTGTTAAATCCTTCTTAACGCGAAGTATATAAATAATGCACACGATTATGCAGGGGGAAAAGTCTGCATTTGACATTGGACAGCTTGCAGGGCTGGGTATTAAGATTTTGGGTTATTTGGAAGCTAGTAGTAGACGACCAGCTAAATGATTGGGACTTGTTACTAGGAGTAGCTAGGCAGTGGAATAGTTGATGGAAACACTAATTGCGGGTGCTGTTAATAGAGTAATTAAGGAAATGTGAATAGCAACATGTGAACAATAATGTGAATGTTAACCTATGAACAGTAACATGAATAGTAAAATAGAAGAGTTTAGGCTTCATACAAACTTTAGTCATCACACCTAAGGTCCCATAGACATTGTACCTAGGTTTGAATTGCATTTACTGCTATTATTTTATTAAAAAAAATTAAAGGCAATATCATTATGGATTCAAACTAATACATTGGACTTTCTAACTATAATACTACTTAACCTACAATTTGGACTGCCAAAGATACTAAAAATCACTAAAGTCATCCTAAACCAGCAAGGACTCAAAATAAATACTCTCTCTGTTCACAAATTATAGTCCACTTTTGTTTTGGCACAAAGATTAAGGATTTGTATTTCTTTTACTATTTTACCCTTAGTATGACAACTAATAGCATTAATTACTCTAGGATAACATGATTGATATAAGTATTTTAAAGGGCATATTTGGAAATGCAATAATAAATTTAACTTGAAAAGGAAAGTGGACTATTTTTTTTGGAATCCCAAAAAGGAAATGTGAACGATTATTTGTGGATGGAGGGAGTATAAAGATTCCTAAAGGAATCTGGAGATTTTCCAGCAAAACAGAAAATTACAAAATTACCCTAAGACTTAAAAGTAGTGGACCAACAGCGAATTTATTTAAATAGACATAAATAAGACTCTAGAAGGAATAGGAAATATGCTGTTGTATTCCAAATAAATCCTAATACAATCTAGATCGTAATTTTAAAATTATGGTGTGTTTAAACTTAATTTTTCAAGAGTTTCTTTCCGTTTGCTTCAGCACTCCCATTGTTTTCCAATAAGAATTTTTCTTGGTGAGGGCCTATTGGCATTTCTATGTGCTTGTTTTCATTATCTCCCAAGGGAAAGATGGTGGTGCAACCAAGAGGTTTCTGGCAGAATCCTTGGTTTCTGGCTTTCTTCTGGATTTAGAGATCATCTCAGTTGGATTGTGAAATATTGTTTATTCTTGCTAGTCGCTATCCACTTCAGTGCAAGCTGTTGAGCTTTTCAGTTAACATTTGATTGTTGACTTTCGAATCATTGGTTGAGGTACCTAAAGGAGAAGACAATAAAGTTAAAAAAACCTCTTCCAATTTTCAGATTAAGAGAATTGCTTATTGTGTTATTGTCCTTTGAGTTTTGCATTTTAGCCCTTGAATATGTAAGATATGCTTTGTATGTCATGTTCCACATTTTATAAGTTGCCATGTCATATGATTGTTGTAATTGTGTCAAAAGCTAGTTATGTGGATAACCTTTGAACAGTTGAAATATGCCGAATTTGTTGAACTAGTGAAAAAAATTTGTTTTCTAAATGGCGTGTTATGCGCATGAGGTATTGGGGAAGATAGTATGAAGTAAAAGGATTCATGTGAGCAGCCCTAACTTTATACTTGAGTTGATTGGTGTTTGAGTTTCAACTACTTCAGATTTTTCACGTGAAAAATTGCTACCTTCCTGATTTGTTTAACTATTCAGTGTTATCTCATCTCTCTCTCTCTCTCATATATATATATACATTTTAATGAATTTGTAAGACATCTGAACAATTCTTTTGTAGGCATCATACTACATGTCTCATCAGTCACAATCAATATCACTTCTGGAAGAAACGGATAAGCAGATAAGAGAAAGAGGTTGTAATGACCAACTAAGGCGTTTGAAGGAAGTTCGTAATGATTATCGAGAAGAAGTTATGGATTATGTCAGACACTGTGCATGGTATGTTGATAATGAAGGATATCTTTTGGAGTTGTCTTTCACTTTGATTTTCTTTGTCTTAATCTGCATATGATATTGAACTAAACTAAAGCAAGTTTTGTTGATTATTGTATCATGTGTTGCAGGTATCGCATCTATCTTTTCTCTCGTTGGAAGCAAAGAGGAATGTATGCAACCTGCATGTGGATAGTCCAACTGCTTCTGGTTCTCAGCAAAGTGGATTCTTTGTTCATTTATATACCTGAATTTTATCTTGAAACTCTGGTAATAATTTTTTTCTTGAAAGCCTTGGCAATGATGATATTGTATTTATCAACATCACACCATGAGTATATGTGTATCTACATCACTCCATGGGTGCCTCTTTAAATAATTTCTATCTATTATTGATGGATATAAGTTGCTTATGTTTTGGCTCTGCTTTCAGTGTTCATTTTATTCCAATAATATTTGCTCATATTGCAGGCATATATATATATCCCCTTTTGCATCATTAAAATTTCGTTTGCATCTCTTGGTGTTGCTGAAAATATTATTACATCTCTTGCCACGTGTTTTCCATTCATGTTTTGGATTCATTGGGAAATCTTGATCCTGTGGCAAAGAATAGGAAGACAAGAAACTTCAAATTCAAGGACTCAAGCTTAGAATTATGGGCTAGATTTAATATGGGATTTATTAGAGAAATTATAAAGTAATTTCAGCCCTTTTGGAGTTATAATTATAGATATATTTAAATAAATGCAGCTGTTGGTCCATTACGTTAGGTATATAGGGGCAATTTTGTAATTTCTAGCTTTGTTGGAAATCTTTCCCTATTTCATTAGGAGTCTTTATTTTTATTTAAGTCTTATTTTGAGTCTTTGTTGGTTTAGGAAGAATGTATTCCTCTTTAGTTTATTTTAGGTGTCCAAACTAGTTTTGAAGTCCTTTACTTAAAGGACTAGGAGTTATTTGAGTCTATAAATACTTAGCATTGTAATGTTTTAAGGAAGCTTTGTTATTGCATTAAAAAAACCCAGCAATTATGCTATTTCGAGTTGTGTGATGCAATTCAACCCTAGGTGTGATGCCATGGGTTCTTGGGTGTGATGTCCAAGAAAGTTTAGGTGTGAAGCTTAAACTATTTTATCTTATTTTACTGTTCACATTACTGTTCATAGTGCTTTTATTTCTCCAATATAGCCCCTCAATTCCCTGTTATTGCTAAATTTCGCTTCCCAAATCCATCCTTTTACAAACCCTAGCTTTCTACTCATCCTAATCTTCATATAAACCTAAAATTCATCCTAACCAATTCGTCAGTTTGGTATCAGAGCTTCAAGATCCTAGGAGCTTGTCGCTTTAATCTTCAATGGTGGAGGATATTCTTTGAAATGAAATTTGGCAATTACAAACTGAAATCAATTCTTACAAGCTACAAATAGAGGAGTTACATTGTTTAAAACACAAGTATGGTGGTCCTGAAAAATCTCCTCCTTCTTTGTATCATGAATTTATGGCAATTAGTCATGTCCTATATGTTAAGGAACCAAAACTTCAAGATTTGATGATGTCTTCTATGAATAGTCAAGATTTGCAAATTGCAACTAAGCATGATAGCAGACAATTTCAACCAAATAATAGAGTGAGTGACATAGCTTTAAGAGGAAAGGTAGAAGTTCCTAACTTTGAAGGTATGTCAAATCCTGCTTTATTTTGTGATTGGCTTCATTGTATTGAATCTTTCTTTGATTGGTACAATATGGAAGAAGGTCGTAAAGTTGAGTTTGCAAGTATAAAACTTGTTGGGTTAGCTAAATTATGGTGGTATAGTGTTGAGCATGACATGGAAAGATTGAGACAACCACCTATTTGAACATGGAAAGAGATGACGGCTAAGCTACAAGGGAAGTATTTGCCACCCTATTATCTTGAAAAGATGCGTCAAAGGGTGAATACTTTACAAAAGGGCAGCATGTCAATAGTATTGCAACCTCTCCAAAAGCAAGAACTTTCACTAAGAATTTCAGGGCAACAAGGCATACAAGCTGTACAGCAGTCACATAAGCTTCATGAGCTTACAATAGAGGCTAAACCGCTAAGCCAACAAGAAGAAAAGCTTAGAATTATGGGCTAGATTTAATATGGGATTTATTGGAGAAATTATAAAGTAATTTCAGCCCTTTTAGAGTTATAATTATAGATATATTTAAATAAATGCAGCTGTTGGTCCACTACTTTAAGTATAGGGGCAATTTTGTAATTTCCAGCTTAGTTGGAAAATCTTTCCCTATTTCATTAGGAGTCTTTATTTTTAGATTTAAGTCGTATTTTGAGTCTTTGTTGGTTTAGGAAGAATTTATTCCTCTTTAGTTTATTTTAGGAGTCCAAACTAGTTTTGAAGTCCTTTACTTAAAGGACTAGGAGCTCTTTGAGTCTATAAATACTTAGCGTTGTAATGTTTTTAAGGAAGCTTTGTTATTGCATTAAAAAGCCCCAGCAATTATGCTATTTCGAGTTGTGTGATGCAATTCAACCCGAGGTGTGATGCCATGGGATCTTGGGTGTGATGTCCAAGAAAATTTAGGTGTGAAGCTTAAACTATTTTATCTTATTTTACTGTTCACATTACTGTTCATAGTGCTTTAATTTCTCCAATACAGCCCCACAATTCCCTGTTATTGCTAAATTTCGCTTTCCAAATCCATCCTTTTACAAACCCTAGCCTCCGTCTATAGCTTCTACTCATCCTAATCTTCTTGTAAACCTAAAATTCACTCTTTATAACCAACCCTCAACCCGTGCTGTGTCATCCTGCTTACTGAAGCTGCAGGATTGGATTCAATCCTAGCATGAAATCTCTAATTTTCTTTTATACTTATTTTTTATTAATCTGTCTTCAAAATGTCTCTGCAATTTGTTGGCCATAAACATATTAATCTTAGTATTCAAGCGATACCTTCTATGCATATGTGTGTCTGGTTAGTTGGTTGCTCATAAAGAAGTGTGCTAATTTGTTGTTATGAATTTGAACCTCTCTCTCTATGTAGCTGGTGTTGCATGTATAATTGATGCTCTTTTGATCTATCATCTATCAGGAATTAGAGTTTTCTAGACTTGCAACATATAGCCACAACTTTTAATTCAAGAGCTCTGCTTCTGTAGTGCTCTCAATGATTTTTTTTATTTTTTTTTTTTTATAAAATCTGTATTGTATTATTAACTTATATTGTTAGCTGTTATTGAATTCTATTTGATGTTGTTACAGGTTGACTGTTTTCATGTGTTGCGCAAGAGTGATCCTCCATTTGTTCCTTCTGCAATATTTATCAAGCAAGGACTTGCCTCATTTGTAAGTCTTGCCTGCAAACCTTCATTTCATTGTTTTTCTTCTTGGGTTTTGACCTCATCTTTTTTTTTTTTTTTTTTTTTTTTTGTGGGGGGGATTAATGGTTATTTTGTTTTTTATTTATAAATTTGAATTCCAGTGCTATATACCTATATCTTAAGGAAAGTAAGTGTATGTATGATGATTTTTATGCAGGACTGCAGGTATAAAATTGTACTCCCTCCGTCCCATAATAATAGGCTCACTTTCCTTTTTCACTTGTCTCATATTATAGTCCACTTTCCTTTTCAATAGAGTAATTAATTTATTAGTTTCCTAATATGCCCCTATTTAATGTGCATTTTTATCAACATGAGTCATTTAGTTTTAATAAAATAGTATGAGTCATTTAATATTAGTGAAGGGGTATATTAGGAAAATACTAGTAAAATTTATTGATTTAATTACATTAACTATATTTTTCTTAATCTGTGTGAGAGTCAAAGCAGGCCTATTTTTATGGGACGGAGGGAGTAGTTGTGCAACTTGAGTATTTAACCCATTAACATTTATGAGCTTTTCTAGAGAACAGAGTTACAGGCTTATAGCTCTAGGTGATTATTTCTTTTTTTAGTTGCATTTTCCACATGGAATATGTTATTCTCAAGAGAAATAGAAAACAAAAATATGATAGATCCTTTAATAGCATTTTCTGGGTGGAATCCATTATTTTTATTGCCTGTTGGGGACTGGAAAGAGAATAAGCGGGGTAAGGATGAGGGGATTTACAGCCATCTGTAGCCTTTATGTTGCATCAAATAAATGAAAGGGATTGAAAGAGATCTGTTGCCAGAAATACATTACTTTGGATGCTGAATCTCTGTATCCCTAAGCAACAACTTGAAAAGGACCAGCTTCAGCTGATTCACCGGAGGTTCAGTTTTTCCAATTGTTTGACTGTTCCTGTTGCACCATGAAGTACATTGCTGGACTTCATGCTCTAGAATTGTCATGCATCTTATATCTCCTTTACAGTGTGCTTGTTTCAGAGACTACCCTGCTTTCTGTCTTACTATAAGAAATTCCTTGTTTACTTACCAAACCTTGTTAACTCTTTAAAATGCTAATAATGCACTTATGCCATTCTCGCTTAATCAGCCTATATTCGCATTATTGGCTGCTGGACCTCCTAACTCAAAGAGGAAGACAGTGACGTAGAAAAGAAAGTAAATCTTGCATGTGTTAAGCATAACATTATTTCTGCTTTACTGGGATAACATCTTCAAATTAGGATACACATTGTTTTGAAGTTTGATGGAAAAATGCAAAGCTTGAAGTTTCAGATTAGAGATGCAAGTATTCCCTAGTTATTAGATTGCAGGAGAATAATGAGAAATTAAAATTTGTATAACTGAGTATTTCTGAAAATTTGTGCTGAATTTTTTTTAAGAAATTAAAATTGGTTGAATGCCTTTTGATTTGATGGTTTTTTAAGCTAAATTGTTTGAAATGTTAAAGCATTGAACTTGATGCTACTGGGTGTTAACAAATCATGATGAATTGTTCAACTGTGATGTGGATTAACTGTTATATGATTCCTTGGATGAGGATTTTCAACCTTCATTTAATTTGTGGGACTCGCTATTGAGAGAAGGAATGGATTAGTAACACATATTTCTTCTACGCATAATATTGGATCTTCTATCTGATAACAAAGGGTGTCACTTCTAAGCTTCAACGTATATCTAATGCTAGGTTGGGTTTTATGTTTGATAGGTGGTCTATGCCATTTGATGGTTGTTGATAGAGAAATGGCATTTGCCTAAAGTTATTTTTGGATTTTTTTTTTTGACATGCATGTGATTTTGAATCAATCTAAAATTATGTTTTGATCATAATGTTATATTGGTCCAATGGATTTAAAAGTATTGATTGGTTTTACTTGTTCATCAGGTCACTTTTGTAGTTACCCATTTCAATGATCCAAGGATATTGAGTGCAGATCTTAAGGATCTTCTTCTCCAATCTATATCAGTCTTAGTACAGTATAAGGAGTATTTGGCTGCTTTCGAGAGCAATGAAGCAGCGACACAGAGAATGCCAAAAGCATTACTGTCAGCATTTGATAACAGATCTTGGATTCCTGTCACGAACATTCTTCTGCGGTTGTGCAAGGGTTCTCGCTTTGGTTCTTCAAAGCATGGAGAATCATCATCATCATCATCATCATCAGTTGTTTTCCAGGTGAAAATATGAATCTTTTCACCTTGATTTTGTAACTCTATTGTCCATGAATAACTTATGGCCATAAATTTAAACTTGTTTGGGCCTCTTCATTTATATAGAACTTGTTGCGGGAAGCTTGCATCAGTGACGAAGAATTGTTCTCAGCCTTTCTGAATCGCCTATTTAATACTCTTAGCTGGACAATGACTGAATTCTCTGTTTCTATTCGGGAGATGCAAGAAAAATACCAGGTATAAATAATCTCATCCCTTCTTGGACAGTGAATCTTGCTAATTTAACAATCAGTCAACAATTTGAAGTTCAGCCCCCCCCCCAAAAAAAAAAAAAAAAAAAGAGTAAAGTATTGATCAATAGCAAGCATTCTTCAATTGCAATTGTTTGTAATCCAAGTGATCTTCTCTTAGATTGAGTGACTCAAGATTTAAGATTTCATGCTTAGAGTATTGTTGGTTACGATGAAGAAAGGAGAAGGGAGTGGAGAAGAGAATTTTAATCCTTGCTATTTTTGGAAAGCCAAAAAATAGATAGGGGGGGGCGGGGGGGGATGCATTTATCTTATTCAGATAGAGGACAGACAAATGAAGAGGAGTAGAATTTCATAAGAAATATACATGCACATATGCATACATACTCAAAACTTGTAAATGTTGTAATATTTTAAACTGGTGTAGATAGATTCCTTTCCTATTTAATGATGCATAAATGTATGTGCAAGTATGCATGTGTATAAGAATTGCTTCTCACTTATGTGGATTATTAGTTTGGTTGACTTGTATTGATATGCAGGTTGTGTTACTTAAAAAAGCAGTTAATAGTAGTTTTAATAGATATAAAATTTTCTGTTTCTTTTCCTTTTCCTGTTTTTATGTAATTGTAATTGGACATCCTTTGCAGGTATTGGACTTTCAGCAGAGAAAATGCTGTGTAATATTTGATCTCTCATGCAACCTTGCCAGGCTTTTGGAGTTCTGTACCCGTGAGATTCCCCAAGCATTCCTATTGGGAACTGATACAAACCTCCGGAGGTTAACTGAATTAATTGTCTTTATTCTCAACCACATAACTTCTGCTGCAGATGCTGAGTTTTTTGACTTGTAAGTTTCTGAGCTAGTGAATTGAACTCCCTGTGCCATTTTTCTTGTTTCAGTTTTATTTATTGTTATTTTCATACAGGTAGGACTCATTATATTAGAGATGCAATAGACTTTGATTTCTTTTTGAGAAGTTGCATTTAAGGAAATTATTCTAGATGATAATCTGAAATTTACACTATGCATGGCTAAAGGAGGAGGAGGAGAAAATGTTTATCTGTTCATGTTTGAAAAATTATAAGTTAGGAAGTGAGGAATTTTTTTTTATTTTGCTTGGATGTGTGGGAGGGGAAGGGAATTTAATAGTGAAATGACAAATAAATCCATATTTTTTAACTTAGTTTTAGATTGTGAAAAAAAAATTAAGGATAAAATGGATAATTTGAAAAAAGTTGATTTCCCCTTAATTAATCTGAAAATTTTATATCCTAAATTGGGGATCAACTCCTTATATGGTAATGATGGGGAATTATCATCCTTATTTCCCTTTCCCCTCCAAAAAAATTTAAATGCCAAACAAGACAAGAGGGGATTTGCTCTACACATTCCCTTTCCTTCCCTCTCAATTCACCCGAAGCCATGCATAGTGTTAGGAAATCCTTCTGCTTTATTTCAGTCTTGTTGGAAATATCACTCTTCTTCTTGTGCATGTACATGTATTTCAAAAATTTATCTACTAAACTTCATCTATGCTATAAATTTGATAAGGAAAATAGAGAGCTGTTATTCTTATGCTCATATTTTTCATTTTCTTTTCTCATTATGTGGCGCTATGTTGGTATTTTGCAGGTTACTTAGACGACATGGTCAATCATTGGAAAAAGTACATCGAGGCATGATATTAGCACCTCTTATGGGGATCATTTTGAATTTGTTGGATGCAAGTGTGGAGACAGAATATGGAGAGCCGAATGATGTTGTGGGTGTTTTTGCAAGCATGGACTGCCCTGATGCCATGCACTGTGGATTCCAGCATCTCTTGGAGTATAACTGGGTTGGTTTTTCTCTCGAATTTAATCTCTTTCCATGTCCATGTGCATGCATAAACCTCTGATGTAGTTAACTAGCTTATTATACATTTCACTTTGTGTATGGTTATCAAAACTAGACGATTCATGTCATTCTGGATGATTGGCAAGAGGCTTGAAGTTGAGACATCTCATTTCAAGCCTCTTCTGCTCGAGATATGACTGGATTTTATATTTTTTAGTTGATGTAGAAATCAGAGTAATGCAGTTCATTTATTTTAAATTCTTTGATGTATAAGTTAGAGGGTTAGAAGAAGCATGATGGCAATGTTTATCTTCTTGATGGCATATGATATTTTTTTTCTTGATTTCATTTTGAATATGGATGCATTACATGCAAAAATAAGGAGAATGTTTATCTTCTTCTTATGTTGTATGGTGAATGGGATTTGTGGGCCTTGGAATTTGGGTTATTTTGAAATCAATTGGGTTCTTCTGTGTCCTATGGAGGAGGTGCTTGAAGGGTGGCTGTACAGCTAATCCAGAGGTTTAAGGAAAAGCTTTGATGATGCTCATGTGCTTTGGTTTATTGATATTTTGGAGAGGAATGGATGAATTTTTAACAGGGAGATGCTCTCATGCAAATAATAGAGATTTTGTTGAGAACTTTGTGGCGTTGGGATAATCAAAATATTAGTTTTACTGTTTCATCATTTTGTGATTTAGTAGAGGAAGTGCAGAGCAAGAAGTATTGTTTATTGTCTTTTTTGTATGGCACTTGTATACAGGAGGCCTCTGCTCCTCCTTTGGCTCTCTATATAAATGGGTATCTTAGCGTAGAGTGGTTCATAAGAGCAGAATGATGGTCTTGGTTGATAAGTAATGGATGATTCTAATATGATTAGAAATAATTCATGCTTTTACTGTCTATTCACTTCATTCAGAATCCAAATCCACACTTTTCTCTCTCCCGTGGCCCATAAAACAGGTACACTTCTATCCTAGTGGGATATTTAGGTTTCTTTCAGTGTTTACACGTGGGTTTTTTGTGTGCATATTTTTACTAGGAAATATGTGGTTTATTTACAAAAAACCTTGTTCGCCAAAATGATCGTTGCACATGCCTTGGTCCTATAATTTTCTGTGCCTAGTAATCTTGATTTTGCTTCATCTTGGTTGCCGTAAAGAATGTAAATCAGCTAGTTAGAATCAGTGTTGTTAAAATCGGACCGGACGGAACTGGCCGGTCAGAACGGTTAAATTGGGAACTGGCCATTGGTCTGGTCCGATTGCTCAAAAAACCAGATTATTCTTGATATAAAATAAATTAAAAATAAAAGAAAAAAAAATAAAAAAAGCCAATCGGACTGATGAACCGGACTGGTCAAACCAGTCGCATCGTGAACTGATCTGGAGATCGGTTCACTGTCCGGTTCGGTTTTAACAACACTGGTTAGAATGGATTGTCTGTCCATGGACATGTATATAGTGCTTGAACAAGCACTGAACATGCAATTGAAGTAGCGTTCTTTCAAAATTTGCTTCCTCTCCTTTCCTTTTTTATTCATTGTTGTATTTTTTTTTGGTAAGAATTTGTTATTATATTTTCGTGTCAAGTTTATTTACCCTCTCATATTATTTTAGCAGGCTGGATCTCCCAGATGGGATGCTTATCTTGGAAAACTTGGGCAGCTGGAGAATTTCTTGAGCCTTCTAATCAGTAGAATTGAGTTGCAACAAATTGAAAGGATGAGATGTGGAGGAGAAACAGATGCAGATGATGGCACCTGTTGCATTTGTTATACTTGTGAAGCAGATGCACAATTTGCCCCTTGTTCCCATAGGTCTTGCTATGGCTGCATAACAAGACATCTTTTGAATTGCCATAGATGTTTCTTTTGCAATGCAACAGTGTTGGAGGTTATCAAGATTAGCGATGAGAAAATCTAAGATTTCTGGTCTTCAATTTTGTGGTTGCCTCAGAATGTCTGTTTATCATGTGACTGCTACATGGGCGTTTGAATCACTATTTTGTGGTGCCTCATGCCATCTCTTATGGCATTGTTCCAGTCATCGACTTGTCATTGCTTATTGCGCAGGCACTGGGCTTTGGTACCCATAGGTTGGTGAAACGATGGCGCAGAAACTTGAAAAGGAAGAAAAAGATAGGTGATAAGTTAATGAAAGATGATGCAATATGAATTATGATTATATAGCTACTTGTATATTGGTTTTGAATGGGAAAAGATGGTTGGGATTGGAAAGAACAATTCTCATAGGTTAAGAATTTTTGTAGGGGAAATTGAGGGCATTATTCTGTAAATATGAGATGTAAATGGCAATGAAAATCTGTTGCTCTTTCTCATGTGTTTATTTTGTACTATCTCATTAATTTTGATTTTCTGTGCATTTTTTTCCTTTTGTTAATTAATCCTTCCAAGATGGCCAGTCAATATAGGCATGGAATGGAACAATGTCTCACACTTCCGCTCATTGTTCATAACGATGAACTGGCGATTGCATGAAGGTTTTTGACGACCCTAAAATCCAAATCAATATTTTCAGTAATTATTTGGTATATATATATAGTATTTAGTGGTGGGGGGTTTGAAATTATCACTATATCGCGATTCTTAGGTTTTGATTGGATCGGGTTCGAGTTTGACTTGCTGGTCTCGAATTCTAGACTTGTTAACCGGGTCGGATTGAACTGGAATTGACATATTGGTTTTGTAGCTGAGTTAGTGAACCGGTGGGTTGGTTGGATTTGATCTAACTTGAATCGATTTGAGCCAGTTTGAGTTCAGGTTAGGGTACTTTTGTAAAATTGAGTTGAACTGGTAGTTCAATTAAGGTCAAAGTAAGGATTAATTAAAAAAAAAAAAAATTATATATATTTTTTCGCCGGACTGAACCCATAATTGGTACGAATTACTTAGGATTCAGGTCATATATTTTTTAGAATTAGATTTGCCGGGTTCGACCCGAACTTGGAACTCAACCTCGCTTGGTTTCACACTTCCAGCCAGGTCTATTGAAACCAAATTTAGGTATTATGGTTTCAGCTATTTTTAAATAGGATTTTTTACACAAATACATAAAAAAGAAAACTTAAAAAAATACCTATTCAACTACTTTTTATTACAAAAATACTCCCATTAATTTTTATATCATATATGTGATGGTGAGTTTGTTTAGAATGAGTTTTTTTTTTTTAAATGACAACTTAATAATATTATTTTTTTTAAAAAAAATCTCAACAATTCTAAATTTCTTCTTAATATTATTATAAAATTAATTATTT